>CM038713.1:21512599-21520099 GCA_021613375.1 Megaleporinus macrocephalus
TGACATTGCAATGTCCTCATCATCAGCATGTATCTTGGCCTGTAACATAGAAAAATTGAAACCAACACTCTTAGACCTGCACTGGTGCTGAAGAGTTTTTTAAGGAGCAAAGCCACAATGCACAAAAAACGTTTTTGGATATGGGATATTGAACCTTTGATTTTAATGACCTTCACATGCAAAGATTCAATGGCAATAAAAGTCTTAGAACTGTACACTTCTTGGCAAAATCCAGATTTCAACCCTATAGAAAATAGTTTTTCTCACATTAAACACAAACTAACTTGGCAATGTCTTTAGTCAGTTGCCGGCCATCTATGGTGAGCAACTTAAATGGTAACTAACTGGAAACAGTGGTCCAGTTCAATGTGTTTATTCATTGATATAATGATGTTTACATGCATTTATAACGAAACAGAAACAAGTTTTTAGAAAACGACACAACAACCACACCATAAATCCATGATTTGTGGCCAAAAAAGAACTCTGGGCTTCTCTTACCCTCAAAATAACTCACAAAAACAGGCGGCCAATCAGAACCGAGATCATGTGCGGGCTGGAAAAAGGTTGTGTTAAACTGAAAACTATTTTGGGTACAAATGTAGGGCATGGGCCCTTTAAGAACCTTCATTTTTCACAGCGCATTCATGACATTTCCACCCACACATGCTGGAATATTGTTCCTCCACATGGCTGAGCACTCAAATGTCCAGAAGGATTGATATGAAGAGCCTGAGCTCACGAGGACAGAGCTGATGTCTTTCCCAGGTGGCAGGCAGCCAGGCCCACTGGGCACCAAGCAAACACCCTGGGAATGTGTGCCCCTGCTACTTATTACCCACATCAAATGTCAGCCTTGCTGCCAAGCTGCCGTGTCCCGTTACCTCAGCCCTGGATTCCTGCGTCTCAATCCGCAAGTCAAGGTTACGTCCAGTGCTCCCCCCCACCCCTCGCCCCTGTTCCCGAGTTGATAAGGGAGCAAAGACAAAAAGGAACACAGTGTAAGGGAGGTTGCAAAGCAGACTGAGTCAACCCTGCATGGTTTAATGATCCAACAAACCGATGAAGTCCACACAGATCACTGCTGGACAAACTTGCCAGAGAGACTCATGCCAAGAACATGATTAGGGTACAGCCCTTGTCTTCTTTTTGCTTTTCATGTGCAGAGAGGAGTGGATGGACTAAATCAGTGAACTGAACAAGTGCTCTCAGTGGTGCTTTCAGGAACCAAGATAATCTTACTTTGATCTCCACAGTTTATGAGTCTTATTGAAAATCGCTGGGCATCCACAGTGAGCAGCATCAGTAGCAGCAACATGGAAACTCTGATCCTGTTCTTTTTTTATTACATTTTTTTGATGTAAGTTTCAAAGTAATTCAACATATATTTCAGCAGTTTTGAAACCACACACCAAATACATGATCCATGTAAAATTTGGAAATGAGGTTTTCTATCAACCTCGAATTGAGGCACAACATGGGACAGCCAATCAGAACACAGGTCAGTTAGATATGTCAGTCTTAAAGCACAAAAACAAAGTAAGCCGGTTTAATTTTGGGATAAAAGGAGGTTGAAAATGGTCATGTAAAAATGCATTATGAGTAAATGGACCAAGAACAAGTTTAAAAGCCAGAGCTTTTTAAAACACTACGGGGTACGGCTGGGGCGACGCGTCAACGTTATCGATTACGAAAATACATCGATTAACATAAGATGGCCACGCCAACTAAAAGCATGGATTTATCCCTGTGCATCTAAAGTATGGAAGTATTTCACACAGAACCTAACAGTGTGGTGCTCTGTCAGCTTTGCAAAATGGAGATTTTGGAGTACAATGGAGTACAACTGATATGCACGAGCAGTAGAAGCACAAACATCCCGAAACGCTTTCAACACAGCTGCAAGACAGCACCGTAAATTCTGTTTACTAGTCTTTCTTATCTTAGCAGATTTAAAATTATTAACACACGTAAAGGCTGATTTATACACCGCCTGTGTGTGTTTGAAGCGATATAGCAGCCACTGCCCTCATACTTCTGTATTTACTCCAAAAACAAAGAACAACGACTGTTTGTCTCCGCGCTGCAGAGAAGGTACTTTGGGGAATTTGTAATGAACGTGCAG
This sequence comes from Megaleporinus macrocephalus, assembly GCA_021613375.1. NCBI lineage: Eukaryota > Metazoa > Chordata > Actinopteri > Characiformes > Anostomidae > Megaleporinus > Megaleporinus macrocephalus. The sequence goes on from CM038713.1 coordinate 21,514,725, forward strand.
AACCTGTCTGCAAAAAGTCCTGCCGTTTCTTCTTCGTCGTGTCCGTTTGGAAGTGGTCGCGTTGTGCACTTCCCCCACGGTCTCCAGCGGAATTGCTCTATCCTGTCCGTATCCGTAAGCTTTCCAAAAACTAATGTATGTACGAAAAAAACGCAGAGTACGAACAGAAGGCTCCGTGCGTATCCCTATTTAACGTTGAGCCTTTAACATGTTTCCTTTAGTAGTAGTTACATGACTACCCATTGCTAACCGTTTCTTAATTGTCCAGTGTAGATACCTAAAGACTCATTTATACTCAACAATAAATATGGATACGGAAACGCATGGAGCTTTCTGTCCGTACTCTGCATTCATTTCGTACATACATTCATTTTCGGAAAGCTTACTGATACACACGAGACACCGCAATACCGCTGTAGACCATGGGGGCAGTGCAAGACACAAGCACTTCTATACAAACACGACGAAGAAAAAACGGTGGGACTTTCTGAAGAGATGTTGTGCAAGTTGGTTAGAAATGTTAACCATAATATAAGTTCGCAGCGGTGCAGAGACAAGAAGTTGTTTTTTTATTGTTTTTTAAGTAAATAAAGAACTACGAGCTCATCCAACGCCACCATGTTTGATTTACTCTGAACTGCCCTCTACTGGATATGCTGCTCAACAACCATGGCAACGGAGCTGACGCAGAGAAGTATGTGGGCAGTGACTGCTATAACGCTTTAAACGCACGCAGACATTTCCGCACGTAGAGGAGGTTTATATGAGCCTTAAGGCTGTTCTCGATACCGCGGGAGCTTTTAAACACACGTAGCTGCTTCTCAAATGGCTTTTTGCCAAAATATATATAGTTCACAAACTATCTGACTTCTTGTGTTTCTTCTGTCTGTGGGGGGCGTAGGCTACATGTCATTTGTGCCTCTAAATGTCCAGTTGGAGTAGACTTTAAGTCTTTAACAAAACAAAAAAAAATCCTTACTCATTCATGTTAGAGTAATCTAAAAATTAGTCGTTAGATTAATCAACTAATCGAAAAAATAATTGTTAGATTAATCGATTATGCAATTAATTGGTGGTGCAGCCCTACTACAGGGTTTAACCTCAGAGTAGAAAATGTCCAAAGGAAGGGTAAAGTAAACAGCATTAGGGGGCATGAACATGTGCTAGATATAGTCTTTCTCCAAGTAACATAAAAGCAGCTCCTAAACAGTAATAAACCCCTGTATCACCAAAATGGTAACAAAACAAAACAAAAACAAAAATGGACTATTGGTCCTTCTGTTGTGGAACTGTGACAAACTGGAGAGGCTTAGGTTTTCAAATGATGCTAGTTTAATCCTTTTCTTGGGGTTACTGGTCTGAACTGTTTTGAGATGGTGGTTCATTGATTACATATACGTGGAATAACTGCTAACATCAAATGCAATCAATGGGTATCGATCAAGGTTTACTTAGTATTAAGCAAATTAGGTAATGAATCTAGGGATGTGATTCGGATTTATTCAGATATTTGTTTACTGTTTAGGGAAATGATTACTGAAATGTTAAATATTTGATTATTTATAATATATGTAATATTAATGGTTTATAATGTTTATATTAAAAATCTTTATGTTAGCCAGTCACTTCCCATCTTGATAGAATACTAACTTTCTGGTGAAATACATGACTTAATTTCACATTTCTAGTTGATTTTTAGACCGCCGCTGAAAATGGGATTATCCTTCTGATGTTATGAGACCCTCAAAAAAACCCAAATATCTCCAGATATCTCTCACATTATGAACTTTATTTTTTGCTTTAATTTTGCTATCTGATTTATGGTTTTAAGAAAATAATAAATCCTTTTTTTCTTCATACCTCTAGGTCAGCATGTAAAACTGCAAGTGAAGTGGCTGTACCAGTTACCAAAATGTGCTCCAATCATTAACATTACTACTGTAGTCTGTGTCAACGGATATGCTGCCAGTACTGATAGCACTACAGGCCTGATTAATATTTAAAGCAGTGGTAGATGTACTGCAAAGTGCTTCAAATGGTGTGCTACATACAAAACATCTCATACACTTTAAGATTTGCTTATGTTGACTCATGTTGTTCACTTAATATTACATAAGTGTGTTTCAGGGTTATTAGAACTGTCTATGAAAATGGATTTCTGAATGCTTTTATACTTGTATAGTGATGCAGTATTCTGTAGCACAGCATTGTATATCTCAGCTTCATCCATTTAACAGTTTCTACTTTGTTTTCCTGTTTTCATTCATCACTGTTCTCACATCACAATTCCCAGCATGCATTATAAGAATATATCATACAACTAGTAAATCTTAGCAGTGCTCAGCCAATACTGGCTGAATTTCCTGAAAGCATCTCAAGTACAGTGATTCTGAAATGACAGAGAGAGTGTTTAATGTATTATTCATTGTACCATTTAAGACACAACCATCAGCCCACCCCAAAGCAGGTGCTTCGAAATCCCTCCCACCCACAAGATACATCATCAGAAGGGGGGTTTCCATGTAGCACCTCTGTAGGATTCAAGTGAGCATGTTTACAACACAAGGTAGCAATGATTACATTTTTCAGGTTTATCTACATTGTTAGATACACTCATTTCCGATTAACACTAAGTATCATGTTTAGGTGACTCGACTGTGCATCGAATTTCCTTTCATAAATGTTTTGAAGATTGATTACATTCACATTCACCTGTCTTTACAGCTATGTGTGGCAGGTTTGGGCGGCGGACTACAAAACCCCCAAATCCCTATGCTATTATTATTTTCAGCACCTCTCCGGGTGGAGAGCGCCTGTGATAGCCAGTATATTAAACCCAATAAGAGCCTCCTGTTTACTCGTAACATGCCTCGACATTAAAGCAGGGATAAGGCAGCACCGAGGGCTAAAAGTGGCCCTGTTCACGCCCAGTTTAACCCTGTTATTTCACAGTCATACCTTCTCTTTCGCTGCCACAGCTGGGAGCGAGCTCACCAGTCCGTGGTGGCGGTGTTGACTTATCCTGCCGCGCTGCTTCACGTCGTCCCGCCACAACCAAAGCTCATACGCCGCTAGCGCTCCGAGCGTGAGACCCAGTCCGGTGCCGGCCCGTTTCAGCGAGCGGCTGCTTTTCAGTCCTGCTCCGTTCGTGTAAACGCTGTATTTGTGTCCCACTGAGATGAGCCGACGCAGAGCCGCCATCATGGCAGTGACAGAGCGGCTCACTCACCTCTCGCGAGATCCTGCCAGATCCCGTTCAGCCCCGGCAGCTCCACACCGGAGCGCATACAGCAGTAACTGCGCTTTACCAGCAGCTCATATCAGCACTGTTCAAATAAAACTAGTCTCTTCAAAATAGTAACTTTACAGGAGAGAACAAACACGTTCTTTATTTTCAATGTGTGATCAAAACGGCACAGTCCAACTGCACAGTCCATCTCAGGAGCAGCCTCCCCCTCACTACAGAACATCTACCACAACAGGGTCACCAGGAGGGCCCACAACATAATCAGGGACAGTACACACCCCCAGCACACACTCTTCACACGTTTACCTTCAGGCAGACGTTACAGGAGTGTGAAGTCCAGGACCACAAGACTGACAAACAGTTTCTACTTACAGGCCATCAGGCTTGTGAACACCTCAAGCACTACCTCTCTAACCTCTCCTATCTGAACTGGTTTTAACTGGTCTGATTTTAACTGCACCTACACTCACTGTACTGCTGTTTACATACAATACTGTTTACATTCGCTACTCACACAAAACATTATTGTTTACATCTGTTACTTGCAACTTGCACTTTATGGCTGTTGCTCTTCATACTTGCTCATAAAAGCACATAACTTTTATTTTTTATTCTTTAACTATAAAATACTTTTATTTACTTCAACTTATATTATTATACTTTGTATATTTTGTATATATTTTTTATTATTTATTTTTTTAGATATCTTTATCTCTTGGTGAATGGAGGAACAGCAAAGTAAGAAATTCATTGTACAGTGTAACTGTCTGTTCTGCTGTGCATATGACAATAAAACTCTTGAATCTTGAATGTAGGTTTTTTTCAAGTTATTTTGGGTCGTATTTATTGGTCCATTTATAAGTATTCCCACAATGTAAACAGTGTTCAAATGATGTAGAGAAATAAAAATCAACAAACTTGATGACATGATGAGATACACGTTTTTGTTTGTTTGGATGTAAAAGGATTACGTTATGGATTTAAAGAAAATGGAAACTGGAGCTATGTGTACTATTCTTATTTTTTATCATTTTTGTGTTTTGTATCTTTATCTGCACAATTTTACTATGCTATCATGCTTTCAGTTTTTCCAATAAACGTGCCATTTATGTAATTTTCTTAGTTTAAAACATTCCAAAATTATCAACAGAATGTAGAGAAATAACAGTTTTTACGACATGTTAAAGACTGCTATGTATCAGAGATATCTACAGAACCAGGTAACGCAGGCCCGCCCGGTCTCATAGTACCACCCTGTACTAGCCCAACAGGAGAGAATGAATAAGAAGCGCTGCCCCTACAGTGCATTCTAACCTCTTGTCAATCATGTGGAAGGTCCTGCTCTATTTAGATCATTTATGGACAGGTAGCCAAAGAAAGCAACAGTAAATGCAATGATGGCTGAAGCTTCTGGCAAACTAAAAAGCTCTGGAAACTATTAATAACTGCTGCCTGCTCCCAGCAAGAAACCATGTTCAGCAGCAAAAAGTGATATCAATAGAAACAAAATGAGAGTTAACATTGCTGGGGACACTCAACTTGTAAAGGGATTATATTGCTTATGATGGAGTGGACACTGCAACGTTATGCTGATATGTTGCTCGTTTGAAGTATAAATTTGACCGGTTGTGTCATCTTTCACATTTTCTCCTTTAAAGGGCCCATATCCTATTATTTTTGTGTTTTATATTTTCCACTTGGTTTGTGAGTTTTTTCTATATCAGAAAAACAGTCATAATTATTTTTTTTCTAACACTCTCATTATCCCATGCAATCAAATACACTGTTTTTGTTACTGTACCTCTAAGACTCATTGCCAGTGTAAATGATCTATGTTCTAATTGGCAGTGCTTCTTTCAGACTGTAACACTCTTTATAACTTCAGTCTGAATGGGTGAAGCTAAAATGCAAAAAGCGAATTGGCAGATGTAAATGTGATTCATTAAAACAGTAAATTCAAAGTGGGTTGTTTTTGCAGATGTTTCCAGATGGTCTGGGAATTTATAATATGTGTAAATATGTTTTTACATACCACATCAAACCTGTAGACTAAAAAAGTCAAGACACTCCAGTTTAACATAATGGGCCATTTATTGTTTGTATTACTGTTACTAGTTGCTCTTTTGTC
>CM038713.1:21525099-21635099 GCA_021613375.1 Megaleporinus macrocephalus
TTTAGGTTTCTTTTCCACATACTCCACACATTCATTTTTACTGTCAACAGAGTGAGATGAATGGTCTGTACCAGCATTCGCAAATTAAACCAAGCATCTCTTGGCAAAAAGACAATACAAGGTTAGATACCTCAGGCTGTATCTACCTGTGCTCGTTTTTTTTTTTCCTCACTCTTTCTCACTTTTTTTCTGAATGTGTTTAAACGGCTCAATGAGCAATTTCCACAACAGTGACCAAAAAGCATATCTATCTACAGTTTCCACAACGCTTGGAAGAGTATTTGTGTCGAAGCATGAAGGCTACGCTCTGTGATCTCAGCATCTGTGTGATGGCGAGCCAGGGGCTGTCTTGACAGGGGAGCCTACATGCTGCCAACCTTTACCGGTATGTGATACTGTGGGATTTTCCCATCTGAACAGCTTACAACAGCGAGCGGTGCATAGGGGGGCGGGAGAGAATGGAAACAAAGAGGGGTTCACACTACAGGGGGACGAAATCCCATATTCATTTTCATCCAGATCCACAGGCAGACCTAGAATTTAGGAGGACTATGCAGGTTGGCGTTTGTGTCGGGCTGTTGAAGGTAAATTCCAGTAGAATGTTGGATTATGCTAAGCAGCTCCTTTTCCTCCCCATGCATGGTAACGTTGATAGACTGCAATGCAGCAAAATAAAAGTGAAAAAAAAAATAATCAGTTCATCTTTTAATGTTTGATACATTTTATTCATATAACATGCTAGCATATCATCATGGTCAAACACCTGCGGGTCTTTGCAACGTGTGAATGGGCTAAAACTGAAATGGTCTGTTTTTGCTTAGTTTTAAACCTTTATTTGGTATCGAAACTTGGATCACATGGAGGTTACATGGATATTTCACTAATTTCTCAACATTTATACATAATAAAGTTAATAAGAAGTAATGAAGCCATTCAGAACTGCTCTGTCTGAGAATACTGCTCTGAGAAACATACCAGCATGGATTTTTATATCAAATTGGTGAGTTTCTATGTGTAATACAGACATCAGTTAAAATGGTCATAAATGATCTCATGTTGCCCTCTGTGTACCACTTTGGCATGTTCTTTGATGTCTAAGAGGAAGGTATGTGACTATACATGCCCACTTACATCATATATATTGGTCCTAGTTTTCCTTTTTTTGAATTTATGAATAATTTGATGAGCTATGCTCTGATTTTCAGCCAGAAAATGCAATGATCACACAGAATGGACACTTCAAAACACACAGGAACATTAAATGAACCATGTAAATAACCTAGGTCATCATACTATTTAGATAGCTTTAGCTGTGCCAGTGTTAGACTTGCTAGTAGCTAATGTTACCCATACCAGCTACTATCTTTTGATCTTTATATTAACATGAAGTGAATTAAAGATGTTACTCACTATGAAACTTTTAGTTTCACTAACTTCACTAACAGTGTCCGATTATAGTTTGGATTTTGTTAAATATGTGTGAGCTGAAGTCAGCTTCCGATTCGACAGCTCCTTTTGGAAAGATTGCGTTCAACGCTATAATAGCGCCGCAGGTAGCTTCTGGCACATGTACAAGCTGTAGCACTCGAGGTGGAACTGAACATTTAATTAAAATGTTTGTTGACCATTTAGTTCCAGTGAAATTACATCAACTGAGAGTTGACATCTCCTTCACATTATCCTTCACATCTCCTGGAACAGTAGATTTCACCACATAGTCCATCATTGTCATTGTCTCAGTGGGCTAGAACATTAACTGGTGTATGTAAATTGTGGGGGCATATATTTTATTGTGTTAGTTTCTCTAAAGTTGAACGTTTTATTTCAAACCTCTCTTAATATCTTTGTTCACAGTTTAATTATTCAATTGTTCAGATTATCTGCTTTAAACTAAGGTTCTTTAAGGGTCTTCAAACTATTATAATAGGCTCTATTGAAGGAAAAGTGGTCCTTCTCTCAGAGTAACCCCTTTAGTTTTAAAGAGCAGATGCTTGTTTGCGTGCATCATAGAAAAAAAATCACATTAAAAATCCAGAAGGTGTTCACTGCGGTCGGCCTGTACAGCTGTTTACTGTGCTGCTCAGAGTAAAAGGTCTGGCCAGGCACGAATGTAACATTCTGCATGTTTGATACCTGATGCCATGAAATACTTTTTGGCGCTTGTTAAAGCGGTGTTTTGGAGTCTGTCTGGGCTCAAAATGATGCCTTTGTCCTTGCAGCAGGTGGTCCCAAGCACTTTACAGCCAACACTTAAATCCTTCATCCATGCCCTCTCTCAGGCCTACCTCATGCACTTAATGGATGCACCCTTATTTTCATCACTTCAGACGCAGCCTCAAAGAGTCACAGAGCTCTCAAGGAAATCCAATCAGATAGAGGTGTGTGAGTGAGAGAGACTGAGAGATTGCAGACTTCCACACCTGCCTGTGGACTGATGTCACATGTCTCTCTCTCTCTCTCTCTCTCTCCCTCCTGTCTCTCTTTCAGCTTATTTCTGTCTCTCAGTCTCTCTTACATGGTCTCCTTCTGTCTCTTTCCACTATTTCTCTCTCTCTGTCCTGCTTGTCTCCTTCTTATCTCTCTTTTCTGTCTCTCTCCCTCCTGTCTCTCTTTCAGCTTCTCTCTATCTCTCAGTCTCTCTCACATGGTCTCCTTCTGTCTTTTTCCACTATTTCTCTCCCTGTGTCCTGCTTGTCTCATTATCTCTCTTTTCTGTCTCTCTCTCCCTCCTGTCTCTCTTTCAGCTTCTCTCTATCTTTCAGTCTCTCTCACACGGTCTCCTTCTGTCTTTTTCCACTATTTCTCTCTCTCTGTCCTGCTTGTCTCCTTCTTATCTCTCTTTTCTGTCTCTCTCCCTCCTGTCTCTCTTTCAGCTTCTCTCTATCTCTCAGTCTCTCTCACATGGTCTCCTTCTGTCTTTTTCCACTATTTCTCTCCCTGTGTCCTGCTTGTCTCATTATCTCTCTTTTCTGTCTCTCTCTCCCTCCTGTCTCTCTTTCAGCTTCTCTCTATCTCTCAGTCTCACTCACACAGTCTTCTTCTGTCTTTTTCCACTATTTCTCTCTCTGTGTCCTGCTTGTCTCCTTCTCATCTCTCTTTTTTGTCTCTCTCTCTCTCCCTCCTGTCTCTCTTTCAGCTTCTCTCTATCTTTCAGTCTCTCTCACATGGGCTCCTTCTGTCTTTTTCCACTATTTCTCTCTCTCTGTCCTGCTTGTCTCCTTCTTATCTCTCTTTTCTGTCTCTCTCTCTCCCTCCTGTCTCTCTTTCAGCTTCTCTCTATCTCTCAGTCTCTCTTACATGGTCTCCTTCTGTCTCTTTCCACTATTTCTCTCTCTCTGTCCTGCTTGTCTCCTTCTCATCTCTCTTTTTTGTCTCTCTCTCTCTCCCTCCTGTCTCTCTTTCAGCTTATTTCTATCTCACAGTCTCTCTCACACAGTCTCCTTTTGTCTCTTTCCACTATTTCTCTCTCTCTGTCCTGCTTGTCTCCTTCTCATCTCTCTTTTTTGTCTCTCTCTCTCCCTCCTGTCTCTCTTTTAGCTTCTCTCTATCACTCAGTCTCTCTCTGAGTGTCATTCACACTGTCTCCCTTTGTCTCTCTTTCTCTCTCTCTCTCTCTCTCTCTCTCTCTCTCTCTCGCTCTCGCTCAGCCCTCTATCTCAGCAGTTCAGTCAGACAGTGCAGGTGTTCCCACAGCACTTGTCAGCGTCTCCTCAGTCTCTGATCTGTTAGGTCCTGTGTGTGTGTGTGTGTGTGTGTGTGTGTCTGTGTGCGGGAGCTCACACACCAGCACATGGAAATAATACGGCCTCGATGGCTTTGTTGTCTGTCTGGATTACAATAAAGTCTAATTCGTATTTTTACAGACTGACCGGAGGAGTGCTGGTGGGGGGCACTAAGGCTCACCTGCTGATTTAAAGCTGCGGATTCTTCTAAGGATAGGCATCTGTTTGCATAAGGGTGGTGTCCGACAATACCCACAGCAAGCATTTATTTAGAGCGCTTTAAGAGTAAATGACCTCCTTAAAGCCAAAGTTACAATGGCATGCTGTTAACACGGCTTAGTGCCGAACACTCTTGGTCTACTGAACAGGTAGGAAATTCATGACATATGCGCGATACTATGAAGGGATGATTTAACAAAAAAACAAACTGAGTGATTCCTCCCCCCGCCCAGCTTCATCACATCCACACACTTATTTTTTTTTAACACGTTTGAGGCGTGCTTCTCCTAAACTGCAATTAAGCTCTGCACACTGGTTTTCTTGACACTCGACTTTAAAAGCTGTCAACTGTGGTGGAAATGTTGTGTGGCTGTTTCTGTCGCTATGGAGACAATAGAGAAGACTTCGCTTGAGTTTCTTGAGCAATCCAGGTCACTTTTAATGACATTTTGTGACTTGCGTTGAGTGCGTTTACAGATGATAGCGAGTGGTTCTGTAGATAAGGAAGGCCACAGGGAAATGTTTATGTTACTCCTTTTACTGAAATCAGAACACAAATACTGCTGTTTCCTGGATAAGTCCTTTTTGACTGTATGGCCAGAACTTAAATATGTGTTTGATATAAATAAGCAAACAGAGGAGACCGGGGCATCTTGTCACATGGGTACGTTGTCACACTGTTCATATTTCCAGCTTCACATAGAGCTGCTCAAAAGTTAATTACTGGTTTCGAGCATCTAATCTAATATCATATCCTGTCCAGGAAAGGCGAGGCACACTGTGAGCTGAGGTGAGCAGATTCCACATCCTGAAGCAAAAAAATTAAAACATTACATGTTTGTTATAATTTTCTTCTCATTCAGATCTTTACAGGTATACATTTGGAGTTTAGAGAGAAGCTAACTTTACAATAGAGCAAACACTAACAAACATGGCTGCGGAGGGCAACTTGTCACAGTGAATTTGGGGTACACAGTGAAGCTGTCATACATAAAAACTATTATAACTGGAAAGTTATAGCTTTGTTTTAATGCTTGTTTTATCTAAAAGATTGTTTGGAATGATTTTCTAGTTGTGGTCGACTGTTTTAACAAGCCCCATGCTGCAGACTGACCCAGTGCTTTTTTCTGAAGTGGTATTTTATTAAGTTAATAAAATAATAACATAATAATAATAATTCAACAATTTATTGATTGCTTTCATTTGTTGCAAAATCCAGTGCAACGCCTTAATCGCTGAAGGAGCAACTTGCCAGAAGTGCCCACTCACTATTTAAAATGAGCTCATACAAGCTTGTACAAGCAAATACAAAATACCTGCCTGAGACTTTTTGTTTTCTTAGTAGGGTGGTCTCACAGCACTGTTAATATTGCAATTAATTTTATTTTATTTTATTTATTCACTCTGAATTTTGTATTTTCTCCATAAAGTATTTTGTAATGTTATTTTTAAAAGGTACTATATGTAATATATAAATAAATGTGTAAATATATGTTCATTTTTATGAAAACTCACACCTTCACACATATAAAATGCCTTTCCTTTGTGTCTCTCCCCGCGGACAGCTAGGACCTCAGGCGATCTGCCTCATGTTTCGAAATGGACGCTCCTCAGCACCAGACTTTCAGACCCAGACCACCCCACATCTGCTGAGCAAACCGCACGGCGTCTCCCAGCGGAGACCACCATTCAGCCTCCCCTCGGCCCATGCATCCAACTTATAAAGCCACAAATTAGGTCTTGACATTTGGGCGCAATAATTGCTCCTGAAAGCATGAGGCATCAATTAGGCTCTCAGCGCTGTGACAGGTTATCCCTACAGGACATGAGCACGCTGTTGACTGGAGCTAGCCACTGCCCTCGCAGGCTGGACAAACCCATTATCCCGTCCAGCGGTGACTGGACGGGCATTCCAGTACAAATTACCACTTCAAAAAGAACATAAATGTACTCTTGTTTTTTGTTTGTTTGTTTGTTTGCTTGCTTGTTTGTTTTCAAATGGCTACTTACTGTAGTAGCACCCGAAAGCCATTCATTGAGTATTTTCTGGTCTCTTCATATAAAGTATTTGCTTTTGTCATTGCTGAGATGTATATATTTGCTTAATCATTTTAAAGCGTAACTTATTCATGGGCTCTGTATGAAGTGGTATTAATTTTCACATGTGGGAATTTTAGGGGGATCGCCTGCAGCTCTATGGAATGGCCTCAAAGATCTCTTTGATTTTCCTGCATTCGAGTGACTTTTCCCACAGGGTTCTCCTCTCCTAGGGGTCAGAAAAAAGGTCAATTGGTTAATTTCCATAGTTTTCACCTAAAACATTCTTCAGGCACTTGGGAGTAATTCAATCAGCAGCCAAAACATAGAATAATATCCTTGGATGAAAACGAAAATCATTAGGAATTGATTGTATACCATGGCAGAAGGAAAGCTACAACTCAGTCCCTTTAAAATGAGTCCCTCCAGTGGGGTTCGATGAGTCATTTCTCTCAACACAATGTCTTCCTGGTACATTATTTATAGATATGACGTTAGCATTAGAGAAACAGCTGAGAAGAGAGAGTTGCTGCTCATTGTTGATGAAACACCATCCCCGTGCACAATTAGTTGAGAGTGTAGTGCAGTTTGTCGAGAGTTGCGAGGTTCCCTGGTCGCTGTTTGCTGAACCTGAGAAAGGTATGCATGCCGTACACTCTCTGCTTCCAAGTGAAAGTGGAAATGTGCATTGTTGCCCATAAGCGAGGCGGAAAATTGCTAACCCATTTGTCATTGTGCTCCTCGATGCAGAGGTCAATCAATGGATTCTTTCATGACAAGCTTACAGAATTGAATGTTTTTCCATGGCCTCACCCCTTCACACCTGGACTGCCAGGTAAAATAACAAAACAAGAGGTGAGGGGAAGAAAAGAGGGTTTAGAGGAGTTCGGCCTTCCACACAAGGAAAACTGATAGGTGTGAAGAATGTACCGTGTAACTTAGCACTTAACTGACTATCTCAATTCAGTTTAGCATACAAATTGTACCCAGAGAAAGAAGAAAAATCTGGTGTTTTGTTTTTTTAAAGCAACTCAGTAACCTCCAGTTCATAAACTTCCACAAAGACCACACAAAGACTTCTCACTAACCTACAGCAGTTCCAGTTATAACAAGAGTACTCTGGAGATTTAAAGAGGAATCCCAATTATTTTAAAAATGTTTTGCAGAATTTTTAAGTCGCTGAGATGCAAGAAAAGTCATTCAGTGTAGTTTGATGTGAGATAGTTTATTGTTTTCTTTACAGGGTTGTAATGTCTACAATAAAAAAACATAGACATTTTATTTTCCATTTCGAAAGAAGCTCATGTGCCATTTGAGTTTTGATAATTTTGAGGTGATAATAATAATGCACAGTATAATAGTTTTCTCAGAGGACTGTTTGGTTTCGCAGCATCCTGTATGAACCCCTCTGATGTGAGTGGTTTTCAAAGTTAGACCAAACGCTTAATGCTAAGTGTCACAGGCAGCATATTTGCCCCCCAATTCATGTGATGGAGGTTTCTATAAGGGAGTTTTCAGGGGCATAAATCTCTTAAGACGTCCGGTTCCTATCACCATCACTGTAAATGACTGTGTTAATGTATTGGTGTTGAACCTTTAGTGTTAATTTGCACAATTTTCAGTAACACTTACCTTCCATTAACTTACATTTAACTAAGACGTCTTCTAAATTCACATTCATTTTCAAGCCCTGGCTGTAATCAGAACCCCAACCTTGCCCTTCAACACAGAACTTAGGCTTAATCTTGATCCTAAGTCTAAGCTAATAATTTCTAATAAGTATTAATGCTAATGCTGAATTAAACAACATATGTAGATATGCTACAGGACCTAGCTTAATAAAATTTGTACATCTAACCTCAAGGCGGAATATGTTCTTCAATCAAAATCTGTTGATATTCAAAGTGAGAAGTAACATTTCACATGTACTAGCTCTGTTAAAATACAGCATGTACTAGAACTTAACACATTAGATTATGTTATAAGCTGTGCTGAAATTGATTAACTAAATAATTTACACCATGTTATTGGCTAAACTCAGATTAGATTTCTCTATATATTTCTCTTTCACTCAGAAAAGATGAGGAAAGATTTCTGTTGACATGACTGATTGCTTGCTGTCTAAATGCAAATAACTTTGATTGTTTCAACACAGCCTTCAGAACATATTGATGTCTGTTGGAGAAAGATTGCTTCCGCTTGTCAGTCATTTGTTTGATTTCCTGGTGCCACAGTACTTCCAGCTATTGCCCCCTCTGGTTTATTCTTTTGAATTGTGAATAGAAAGTGTGCCATTCTCTTTGTGTACTACTTATTGCCCAATACAAAGATATTTACAGCCTAGTTCTAGCGTGGCACGCCAAAAAATAGTGGGTTGTTTTGATGATTCAGATTACAAAGCGTTCACTATAGCAGGATACACGGGTAAACAACATGAAGTGTGTGAGGAGTGAAAAAAAACAGATAGAGGGGTATTGTGCATTCATGAAAGAGGTGTAGCACATAGTACGCCAGGCAACCAGTATCATTAAATAATCATAAAGACACTAATTAACAGATGCGTGGCAGAATAAAAAGGCCAAGTGTAAACAGCAGGAATGAATATCTCATAATAAATTGTGCTTATTGGCTCACGGATGTGATTTTATTAACATTCATTTCATATTTATTTAGTATAATCATCATGTTTGTTGTATTTAATCAGGAATCCAGCCAGTCTAGTTTCAGATTAACCATTAATGTAATAAGGGTGTGACAGTGAGCCAAGCACATTTTGAGTGGTTGGGAGCAATTTTGTGAGAAAAACATCATTTAGACCTTCTGGGACTCCTAGATACATCACTGAATGGTCAGGTATTAATTAGTATGGTTGGTTGTTTGAATTTTATTGAACTCTTATTGACTCCAGTTCTTATTGATTTCAAGTTTTGGTTTCAATATGTAATTATTACTCTTTTTGCCAGATCATTCGTTGTAGCAGTATCAGCACTGACAGCCACTGTTATATCCATTCAAAGGTGGCCATTCAAAAGTATTCACATTCATTACTCAGGTGGAAGTATAGATAGGGTTTAAAAATAAAAAGTTAAAGTATCAACTCAAGATATTTACTCCAGTAAAAATGTAAAAGTACTGCTTGCAAAACTACTTAAAGCATAAAAGTAAATGTAATGTAAGGGTAAAAATGCCATTAAGGACAAAAGCTTAGACACAGAAAAAACCCCATCTCCCCATTCTTCTAAAAGCCATAAAGACTATAATGTTATATTAAAATGTTAATGTTGATAAATTTGGGATGCGCTAGACTTCCTGTTTCAGCTGCATATACGCCCATTGAAAATAAATGTACTTTAGTACAATGTAAATATATTAAAGAAGCATATCTGTGTAGTACTGAGCATTAACATGTGTTTTTAATGGAGAGTGAGGTATGATTTGACTTGTTATGATTTGACTATGACTTGTTGCCTATAAGTATTGTAATGGTGCAAAAAGTTTTAAAGACATGTTATCAATAATCTTTACTGGAATGTAAATGTACATGAATTAAAACAAGCTGTAAATTAAATAGGAGTAACGAGGCTATGTTTAAAATGTAAGGAGTAGAAAGTACTGATAATGGTGTGAAAATGTAAGGAGTAGAAAGTACTGATAATGGTGTGAAAATGTAAGGAGTAGAAAGTACTGATAATGGTGTGAAAATGTAAGGAGTAGAAGTAGTCAGAAGTCAGCTGAAAAATAATTACTCCAGTAAAGTATAAATAACCAATATTTCTATTTAAGTAAGATAACAAAGTATTTGTACTTGACACCTCTGTATTCATTATGGCAAATTCTAGCAAAATGTCTTCAGCTACACTGCTTGTGCTTTGCAGACTGTTTTAGTTTCCTGTACTTGGTTTTTTATCGTGTGCTGTCTCTCTCAGGTAATCTTGAGAAATTCCTGTGCAGCTGTTACTGGTCAATGCTTCTCCAGTATCAGTACTGAGTTCTGATTTTATGTTTGACTTTTTTACCTTGTACCAAGCGGGGATCACCTGGTTCAATAAATATCTACGGAGGTGAGGGTTATTGGGTAATTTGACTCTTTTCAGAAACAGCACACTAACGCTGTACATGTGAATGAATATTGGCAAACTATCATGCTAACTTTTTTAAAACTGTTCAGTTTTCTCCCCGTTTAGCCTTCCCCTTACTGCTAAGAAGAAAGGTGCTAGTGAGGTGACAGAACTCTCTGTTTAACAGGCACCCAGTTCTTGGAATTTTGGAACTGGTATTTAAACCGGAACCAAGTTTCAGTACTCAACCCCTTAATTGAAGGTCTCTTCACTGAAATGCAACATTCAAGGCACAATCTGCAATGTACACCTGCCTTCTACCCCAGTGAGCACTGTTATAGGCCTTCAGCAAAGCCCCCCACCCCACCCCACACGGCTAGTCATGAATAGGTGTGTGATATAATCTCATTATTTCACTTACTAGTGAGCAGATAATGATCTAGAGTTCAGTTCAAATGTGGCATTACATAACTGACTGTTTGTTAATATGTGTGCTATAACCTCTCACATGTAATATAGAGCTGTCAAAAATGTGAATTTCCATGTAATTTGGTGTTAACATATTATAGAATCCAATAGGTATGCTAGCAAAATGAACATTTATGGCCCAAACTGGCCCGGATTAACCAGGAGAGTAGATTAACATAGTTTTATACCATAAGCAGAAAAAACAGCATACTGCTTCTCACAATGTAGTGCAATATATTCAACTGCTTTAAAACCTAATGTGTTTTCTGTGAAATCCAGTGCACAGAGACTCATGTTTCTTTGTGATGTTCCCCATAAGATCACAGTGTGGATATCAAACAGAGAGGCCACCTGTCAATGTGTACAGCTGCAATTAAAACACACACACGAAGCCACTCTATAAATCACAGCACTGAGTGTGGCAAGCCCCTGCAAGTCATCAGAGGTGTTTGTGAATTAGCATTACTATTGCTAACAGGGGCCGGAAATTAGCAAATGATCCATGAATGACTTCCCACAATAATACATTACTGGTCAAAAGTTTTAGAACACTACCAGTCGAAGGTTTTAGTACACTACCAGTCAAACATTTTAGAACACTACCAGTCTAAGGTTTAAGAACACTACCAGTCAAACGTTTTAGTACACTACCAGTCAAACGTTTTAGTACACTACCAGTCAAAGGTTTAAGAATACTACCAGTCGGAGGTTTAAGAACACTACCAGTCTAAGGTTTAAGAACACTACCAGTCAAACATTTTAGAACACTACCAGTCTAAGGTTTAAGAACACTACCAGTCAAACGTTTTAGTACACTACCAGTCAAACGTTTTAGTACACTACCAGTCAAAGGTTTAAGAATACTACCAGTCGGAGGTTTAAGAACACTACCAGTCGAAGGGTTAAGAACACTACCAGTCAAAGGTTTAAGAATACTACCAGTCGGAGGTTTAAGAACACTACCAGTCAAAGGTTTAAGAACAATACCAGTCAAAGATTTAAGAACACTACCAGTCAAAGGTTTAAAAACACTACCAGTCAAAGGTTTAAGAACAAAACCAGTCAAAGGTTTAAGAACACTACCAGTCAAAGGTTTAAGAACACTACCAGTCAAACGTTTTAGTACACTACCAGCCAAACGTTTTAGTACACTACCAGTCAAACGTTTTAGTACACTACGAGTCAAAGGTTTAAGAACACTACCAGTCAAACGTTTTAGTACACTACCAGTCAAACGTTTTAGTACACTACCAGTCAAACGTTTTAGATCATTACCAGCCAAACGTTTCAGTACACTACCAGTCAAACGTTTTAGATCACTACCAGTCAAACGTTTTAGTACACTACCAGTCAAAGGTTTAAGAACACTACCAGTCAAACGTTTTAGTACACTACCAGTCAAACGTTTTAGTACACTACCAGTCAAACGTTTTAGATCACTACCAGCCAAACGTTTTAGTACACTACCAGTGAAACGTTTTAGATCACTACCAGTCAAACATTTTAGAACACTACCAGTCAAACGTTTTAGTACACTACCAGTCAAACGTTTTAGTACACTATCAGTCAAAGGTTTAAGAATACTACCAGTTGGAGGTTTAAGAACACTACCAGTCAAAGGTTTAAGAACAATACCAGTCAAAGATTTAAGAACACTACCAGTCAAAGGTTTAAAAACACTACCAGTCAAAGGTTTAAGAACAATACCAGTCAAAGGTTTAAGAACACTACCAGTCAAAGGTTTAAGAACACTACCAGTCAAATGTTTTAGTACACTACCAGCCAAACGTTTTAGTACACTACCAGTCAAAGGTTTAAGAACACTACCAGTCAAACGTTTTAGTACACTACCAGTCAAATGTTTTATTACACTACCAGTCAAAGGTTTAAGAACACTACCAGTCAAACATTTTAGTACACTACCAGTCAAACGTTTTAGTACACTACCATTCAAACGTTTTAGATCATTACCAGCCAAACGTTTTAGTACACTACCAGCCAAACGTTTTAATACACTACCAGTCAAAGGTTTAAGAACACTACCAGTCAAACGTTTTAGTACACTACCAGTCAAACAGTTTAGTACACTACCAGTCAAACGTTTTTCTACACTACCAGTCAAACGTTTTAGATCACTACCAGCCAAACGTTTTAGTACACTACCAGTCAAACGTTTTAGTACACTACCAGCCAAACGTTTTAGTACACTACCAGTCAAATGTTTTAGTACACTACCAGTCAAAAGTTTAAAAACACTACCAGTCAAACGTTTTAGTACACTACGAGTCAAACGTTGTAGTACACTACGAGTCAAAGGTTTAAGAACACTACGAGTCAAACGTTTTAGTACACTACCAGCCAAACGTTTTAGTACACTACCAGTCAAAGGTTTAAAAACACTACCAGTCAAAGGTTTATGAACACTACCAGTCAAACGTTTTAGTACACTACCAGTCAAACAGTTTAGTACACTACCAGTCAAACGTTTTTCTACACTACCAGTCAAACGTTTTAGATCACTACCAGCCAAACGTTTTAGTACACTACCAGTCAAACGTTTTAGTACACTACCAGCCAAACGTTTTAGTACACTACCAGTCAAATGTTTTAGTACACTACCAGTCAAAGGTTTAAGAACACTACGAGTCAAACGTTTTAGTACACTACCAGCCAAACGTTTTAGTACACTACCAGTCAAAGGTTTAAAAACACTACCAGTCAAAGGTTTAAGAACAAAACCAGTCAAAGGTTTAAGAACACTACCAGTCAAAGGTTTAAGAACACTACCAGTCAAACGTTTTAGTACACTACCAGTCAAACGTTTTAGTACACTACCAGTCAAACGTTTTAGTACACTACCAGTCAAAGGTTTAAGAACACTACCAGTCAAACGTTTTAGTACACTACCAGTCAAACGTTTTAGATCATTACCAGCCAAATGTTTTAGTACACTACCAGTCAAACGTTTTAGTACACTACCAGTCAAAGGTTTAAGAACACTACCAGTCGAAGGTGTAAGAACACTACCAGTCAAAGATTTAAGAACACTACCAGTCAAAGGTTTAAGAACACTACCAGTCAAACGATTTAGTACACTACCAGTCAAACGTTTTAGTACACTACCAGCCAAACGTTTTAGATCACTACCAGTCAAACGTTTTAGTACACTACCAGTCAAACGTTTAAGAATACTACCAGTCGGAGGTTTAAGAACACTACCAGTCAAAAGTTTAAGAACACTACCAGTCAAAGGTTTAAGAACACTACCAGTCAAAGGTTTAAGAACACTACCAGTCAAAGATTTAAGAACACTACCAGTCAAAGGTTTAAGAACACTACCAGTTGAAGGTTTAAGAACACTACCAGTCAATGATTTAAGAACACTACCAGTCAAAGATTCAAGGACACTACCAGTCAAAGATTTAAGAACACTACCAGTCAAAGGCTTAAGAACACTACCAGTCGGAGGTTTAAGAACACTACCAGTCAAAGGTTTAAGAACACTACCAGTCGAAGGTTTAAGAACGCTACCAGTCAAAGGTTTAAGAATACTACCAGTCGGAGGTTTAAGAACACTACCAGTCGGAGGTTTAAGAACGCTACCAGTCAAAGGTTTAAGAACACTACCAGTCGGAGGTTTAAGAACTTTACCAGTCAAAGATTTAAGAACACTACCAGTCAAAGGTTTAAGAACACTACCAGTCGGAGGTTTAAGAACACTACCAGTCGGAGGTTTAAGAACACTACCAGTCAAAGGTTTAAGAACACTACCAGTCAAACGTTTTAGTACACTACCACCCAAACGTTTTAGTACACTACCAGTCAAAGGTTTAAGAATACTACCTGTCGGAAGTTTAAGAACACTACCAGTCGGAGGTTTAAGAACACTACCAGTCAAATATTTAAGAACACTACCAGTCAAAGGTTTAAGAACACTACCAGTCGAAGGTTTAAGAACGCTACCAGTCAAAGGTTTAAGAACACTACCAGTCGGAGGTTTAAGAACACTACCAGTCAAAGATTTAAGAACACTACCAGTCAAACGTTTAAGAACACTACCAGTCGGAGGTTTAAGAACACTACCAGTCGGAGGTTTAAGAACACTACCAGTCGAAGGTTTAAGAACACTACCAGTCAAACGTTTTAGTACACTATCAGCCAAACGTTTTAGTACACTACCAGTCAAAGGTTTAAGAATACTACCAGTCGGAGGTTTAAGAACACTACCAGTCGGAGGTTTAAGAACACTACCAGTCGAAGGTTTAAGAACGCTACCAGTCAAAGATTTAAGAACACTACCAGTCAAACGTTTTAGAACTGTTCTAAACTTTTGACTGCTAGTGTACTAAACCTTTGACCGTTACTGTTTTTAAACTTCTAACTGGTAGTGTATGTTCTCATACATTGTTCTACATAGACTACAATAAACTGGACAATAATTACTTGTTTGACTCTGGAAAGACTAGTTTAAGAAGTGTTTTGGCTATACAGGGCTAGGAGTCAGTACTCAGGGGTTTAGATTCTTTTAGATTTTGATTCTTTTAGATATGTATCTTTAATTCCAGCAAGACTTCCCATTCACATCAGAGAAACCTGGCCTCTGTTCAAAATGTAAATAAATACGCTGCAATATTATGTCAGCTGCCAAAAGCTCACAGGATCTTGACATGTTCTGTATGAAAGACACAAATTTATGAATGAAAGTGAGCTCCAGTTATCTCTGCCCAAACTCATTGCAAAACGTCAGTTAGCATGCCAGCATCCTCGCCTCTCTGCAAAAGATCTAAACGTGTAGGCGATGCAACGTACAAGACTAAATTAGCCGGGACGTCTTATTTGTGGCAGATGTGGCCTGCAGAAGTGAAAACCATACCTGGTTTGAGCGACTTCAAACAAGCAGTTCAGCACAAGACTAAACCGCCTACATAGTAATTTAGAAAGCTTCTGAGGAAAAGGAAATCCCCTGGCGCTGAGTTCCATCACCCTGATAGAATAGTTTGTATCAGTGTCTGCATCAGATTCTGTAAAGTTGACAAAGTAGTTTTGCTATGAAGGCAGTTCAACAGACATGTTTTGGAATATAAGTGCATTTCACCACGACAGACTATAGTTTACAGTGTATAGACACTACCGGGGTCTAAAAAGCCTGAGACCACTCATGAAAACACTTCTCTTTTGTGATCCTTTTTAAATTTAATAGAGTTACATAACGGTTTTATAGCAGTTTAATTGTCAATCAACTTTAAGATTCTAAAAAACACCTTAAAAAACACCTGGGAACAATAGGCAGGGGCCCAGATGGGAACGTACGTACTGCTCGAGCGGCAGACTAGTAGATAATTTCAGTAGGCGAGTTTTAGTAGCCACACAAGCTCGGACCTACTTCGTTCTGTGATGCAAGACGTCAGACCACCACCGTAAAAGTCCTGCTATTCATTTAAAAGCTCCGTTTACTGACGGATTTAGATCTTTTTGTGACACTGATCAGCGTTTTTGTCTGATTATGTACTCAGACAGTGTGGAGCTGTAGCTCAGAGAAGATGAAACGGGAGGAATGTAATCATTGTTCACCTCAGCAGTAGCACTAACGTCTGTAGCGGCAGTTCACTAGCCATAGCTGCGTACACACAGCCGACGCTCCGCTTTTCACCGTTTTTTACCTCCGCTTTGAATTCATCCGCGACTCCAGGTGAATCATGGGATAGGGCAGTGTGCTGTGTTCGCCTACATAAAAATGGCTGCGGATTCAGTAGGTGATCCGGGTACCGTTCACCTACTACTCCATGCCTACTGAGTATTCAGACATACTAGCCGCGCTCGCCTACTGATTCCACTACTGAGCAGTAGACAAGTAGGCGATTTCGGACGCACCTATGAACAGAAAAACATGGCAGATGGCATATTTACTGCTTTATGATTGGCCACACGTCTGACTTTGGAGCTTTAGCATTTTATTTTAGATGAAACTAATCCAAAAATAAGAAGAAGAGTCTATCAAAAGAAGAAAATGTCCGCTTCTGTGCTGTTAGATGCAAATAGACAAAAAGACTTCACTGCAGTTTTAAGACGGTCAGTCTGTGAACAATACTTTTATACATTTATACTTCTTTGGCGGTATACTGTTTCAGGAAGGTATTTGTATTTAAGTCAATATTTTTCAACAACTGTTTGTGATTTTAATGGAATCTTAAGTCAGGATTTACTCTAGTCTAACCACATCTGGTGCACAATTACAATAAATTGACAAATATGGAACATTTTGTATAATTAGTTCAAGCTGCAGCCCTGCAAGGACTATGTAATGATCAATATTTAAAATCAAGTAAAAATCATAATGTATAGATTATTTTCTATTGTGAGGTGTCTATCACAAAACACTAACTCCTAAATGGAAAAATAATACTTTTGTTTTTGTTTTTTAAAGATTTTTTTCTTTTTCTTTCTTTAAAAGGGAATTATTGAAAAGTGAAAGACTAAATAGATTTTATTTTTTTTAAGTAAGAAGTTTTAATCCATAGACGAAGCCCTAAGTTATCCAGACCACTGCATTTTAGAGCATACAATAAGACTGCATCCCTGTCCCTCATGGCCACACGGTGAGTAGTTAGATCCCATTATTTTGAAGTAAATGAATCCCATGTCTGAAAATCAGTGTAATTCTTCTGTTTTGTGTTTTAATTTTTAAAAATTATACATGCACAACTGTTCAAATATGTGTTTCACAGACATTTACTGGCTGCTTAAGATTCAATAAAACTGTCACGCTTAATCTGCCACTACTGAACGTTCAGCTGGTGTTATGGATGTTTGTTGACAAAATTCAATTATATTTAATCATGTCTTTTAATAATATTCAAAGCAAAAGTATTTACGCCTAAAGTTTAAGCCGGTTGAAACCCATAAAACGTCAGTTTTCAGCTCAGACTTTGAAGCACTTCAGTAGATTAATCCATGTAAATATGTATTCTGACATATATCAACTTTTATATTCAGGAGATAATATTTCACTGGCTGGTGTGTATATTTCCATTTGGACACAGCACAAACCAAACCAAAGACTCAGACAGTCTTGACAAACCAACATCAAAATAAATTTGATACGATTTTTTCTTTCGTGCTAATCCACTTCTGAGAACATTGCCCCGGGCCCATACACTTCCTTTGAATGTTTAACGCTGACAAATTCAAATGGCTCAGGATCAAATGTGTACCAACACATTATCAAAGGAGCTCTTTTTCAGAAGTGCTTTGTAGGTTTTTCATCTGATGCGTGTTAGCCTGTTCAAAACAGGCATTCCTGTCACTGTGACAACTTGAGCTGCTCTGGTATTAAATACATCATATACAGAGCAGTGCAGTCTGGGTATAATTGGACAGTGATAGACTTTTTGGCTTGGCTCTGTACTCCAGCTCATGGAATTGAAAATGAAACAATGATTATTTTTGAAATCCCAGAGCTTTGTAAAGATATCCCACCACTTTAACTAACCTTTAAGCAGCTACGAATTCGGCTGTTGTTCTGTCACGGCCTCTCTGGGCAAAATTAGTTCCCAGGTGTTAGAAAGCTGAAATGATAGAGTGATAGAAGAGAGCTCATAACAAACAACCTGGCAGACCTCAGAAGACCACAGTAGCAGATGGCTAGGAATACTTTAAGTGAAGGAAAAGTGTTTAACAGATCTAGAAGTTGTCTGAGGGGTCAAATCTGAGGGGTTTACCGCAAGATGCAAAACCATGAGCTGAACAGAAAGATGAGAAGAAGATTATCCTGTAGCAGTAATGAAAAGCACACAATGTGAAACATCTTATAATCCAAAGCATACCACTTTATGAGCGAACTGTGGTGCTTTTAATAATCAGTCACATGCAAAAGTTTGAGTATCCTTGATCAAATTACATGCTTTGTTGAAGTAAAAAATGAGCTAACACTTACCTCCTACACACGTCTGCACACTTAAATGCATTTAAATGAATTTATTTGTTGAATTTAACACAATTTAAATGCTCAACTGCTTCAGACCAGTTTTTTTTTAAACTTGAAGGACATCAGGTCAGCTTACACCAGGACGTTATCCTATCCATAGTAGTAAAGCACTATAGGGTTTTTTAGAGTAAAGATTAATGGGCTTTAACTTTATTTCAGCCATCTGAAATAAAGTTAAATATGTTGTTTTAAGTTTCTTATGTAAATTCAGAATGTAGATAAACAGTAACTGTATATTTAAATGTGTGTTCTCTATAGAGGGTGTTTAAAATCACTGTCACTTAGAAAATTAACAAAATGTGATTTTATTGGGGGCACCAAAGCATTTTCAAATGACTGTAGAAACAAATAAACTTGATTTTTAAGACCTTAGTGTAATGGAGTACAGAGCCTAAACTACAAACTGTGTCACTATCTAATGAGACCAAGACTGCACTGTAGATTATAGTGTGGCATCAGAGCAACATTTCTAATAAAGCTCCTCTCTTTGTGTAAAAGATCTGTCAAATTTCACCTCAGTGCTAAAAACAGCTTCATTGTGCAGTCAGAGGCATATATGGCTATTGCTAAAGCTTAGCATTAAAAGGGGTTTACATTTAAAAGACTAAAGAGAATAAATGTACAGCTTCAATGTAAATTTGCAAAAAAGCCATCAGCAGAAGAAACTCGTGGCTTCAGGTCTCATGCGAAAAGCTTTTTCATCTTATCAAAAAGCTCATGTACAGAAGTTAATCAGCAGAGTACAAAGAGGCCTTTATTTAGGTGAAACCTCCATGCGCTCCGATATCAAAGGCTGCACAATCTGCCACAACAAGATGCTACACCAGGTGATAAGATATATGCCATCTGACATATGAAAGAATGTCTGCAGTGAATGATGGTAAATTAGAAATTTGAGCTTGGGTTCAGTTATTAAAGTCTGAATGTTGTACATCTACAGTGGAAATGCAAAAAGTGTCTTTCAAAATTACCACTTGCTTTATCATGAACTGGAATAAAACAAAGAAAAAAGTCCTAACTTGTGCGTGAAGTAAATTAATTATATGAAATAAATAGGGGGTATTAATCATCCTATGAGTCTAGCCAAGTTCAAATTATGGGTAAGACGTTACTTCTGTGAAGTACTTTGAAAAAAAGAAAGAAAGAACAACTTCCTGCTCATTGTTTCAATAGGTTTCTCTTTAGAGACCACTCTGATCCCAGCAGTAATTATCTGGAGGGGAAACTGCACAGCAGGCAGGTATAAATGGAGTTCCCACCGACATACAGCGTCGCACTTTCTGGTAATAGATGACCATAGATCACCGTTACAGTGACAACCCTCAGTTCCTCCTAGTTTAAGCTCACAAATCAAAAGTCATTATGATGGTTACATTACAGGTAATCTTTTAATACCCGATCCATACAGATAAAGCAGAGACAAACTGATTGATCAAAAGCAGCTCTAAGGGCAGAGAATGCCTGCACCAGCATTTCGTGAGAGTGCAGTTCAGAGTGACCCTGTGCCTTAGATGTTAATTATGTCAGTGTAATGTATGCATGCTCCCACTGGCCCTTTAATTCCCCACCGCACGCCATCAGTATGCACTACAAATGCTTATTTGTACATTGCTGGAGTACACCACACAAACTAAATGAAGAAGTGAAATGTTTTTTTTTTATTAGATTCCCAAAGCCAATAAAAATATTGTCACTTTAATAAGAAAACCTTACAATTATTTTTATTATTTTTTATAGCATTATTTAAAACAGCTAGCAGTCATTTATGTAGGTAAGTTAAGATATTATAATGAGTAAACCAACTGAAATGGTCCAAAGTTAGATGGAAACAGTGCAGATTACATTGCAGTGCCCATCTCATATATTGTTATTTCATTATATATTTGTTTTCTCCCCAGGATTCACTTTTGACATTTCAGTGGATTTTACTATCATAAACTTAAGCATGAGATTTACTAACCTCTCTTTTCCCCCTAGGTTTAAACAGGTAGTTTTAGTTC
This sequence comes from Megaleporinus macrocephalus, assembly GCA_021613375.1. Classification (NCBI taxonomy): domain Eukaryota; kingdom Metazoa; phylum Chordata; class Actinopteri; order Characiformes; family Anostomidae; genus Megaleporinus; species Megaleporinus macrocephalus. The sequence goes on from CM038713.1 coordinate 21,545,588, forward strand.
CTGTACCTTTGAGACAGACATAAACTTGTTCCAGGCTTTATTTTAAAAAAGTAGTGTGCGCAGAGGCACTCTTTATAACTTCAGCGTGAGCAGACGGAGCTAAAATGCTGTATGCTGAATGGGTGGATATCGTCGCTGCCCAAAGAGAAACAAAATGGTAACTTAACAGGAAAAGAAAAAAACAATCCAAACTTTTCATTTATTTCATCAAATTCTGGAACTTTTCTATAGCGGTATTCATCACAAACTTGTCACACAGCGTAAAGGCCGGGTGCTGAGCTCTAATTGCACAGTGACAATATATGTAAATGTTGGTTTTTGTGACATCACAAAAACCACTCTTATTTTTTGTACAGGGACTGTACAGACTGAGGGGAAAACAGTATACTTTTAAACTTTGACTTAAAGAAAAAAAAATATTTTTGTTTTGTTTTGTTCTATCAAAACACAGATCCTTTAAGAAGTGTTCATGGCAATAGGAACCAGATGTCCACATAATGTAATACCTTTTTAATAAAGCTAAAACTATTACAAACACACTGTATAAGGCCTGAGACATTGTTTTATACTAGACCAGATTAAAACATGTGTATATAATATTTATTTATAAAAATATTGGTGGAGATATTGATTTTTTGAGTTCTAAGGCAAAATAGTACCATAAAAAACTTATTTTCTCAGATTTACCACTATTTTCTCACTACTAACATCCAAAAACGTAGATGTAACATAGCTATATTTCTGTTGTAGACAGTGCAACATCTGGCTCTGATCACCACCACCACCACAAAAAATACATTTCTCTAACAATTTTATATAAAAATATTCTGACTTTGCATACATTTCAATAAAAGAACACCTAATCGCACCCATATAAATGTATTTTTTTTTTTTTTTTTGGACACGTCACTTCCTTCTTCTATAAACCATTTATGAGGCATTGGCGTCACCAAATGCCCTATATTTAACATCTTTATTCTCGGTGAAGGGTGGCTTTGTTTCTCACAGGAGGAAGTGTTGTATTATGGCTGCTGCAGAGAGGATGGCACTGAAAACACACTCCATGCAGGTGCTGGTTTTATTGCAAGCAGTCTCATCTAAGAGGCATCACACCACTGCTGTCAACCAGCCGGCCATCTTCCCACTGCCGCAAACCTGCAGTAATAAAAACCTCATAACCTTGATGGACAGAAGGCTCTTCAATTGGAATAAGAAGAAAGAAATAGATTGGATTTCTAAAATTGGATTCAAAGTGAGATTAACATCAAATATCACAGCAAAGGTTCGACGCACCAAAGGGAGCCTTGACATTTTGGCAGCTTGCGTTGGTCTAAGCTGACAGTTTCCTGGATACAACCGTAGTTAGAGAAAGACATTATGTAAACATTAGTCCCGTGCAATCACACGGGGAGCTGTCTCATTCCATTACTTGTAGAAATATAATTGCACTTTGTCTAATTTTATGACTGGATTTAGTTGGATTCAGCTCCGCTTAGGAGGACTCTGACCAGCTTTGCAGGTTGACTGTGAAACAGAAGATTAGCAGCCAGTGAAAGAATAGAGGCATAAACTGTCAGGTAACACTGTACGGTTCTCTGTAGCTCCATAATCTTCACAGGACAAAGAGAGGATTCAGAAAGTTAACAGCACATTGTCACCTCCTGTGCTTTTCTGAGTCCTCAAACTGCAGGGATTTAGCATTTGATATGGACCGAAATAAGCGTAACAGGTATACTCACCTGCTTAAAGCTGCTGAGGGCAGATGGGTAAGAAGGAGCAGATCAAAGTACACCTCAGAGAACATTAAAGGCCTTTTTGAGGAGCTGAAGCAATGTTTAGCTCTGCATTCCCCCTGTCACAGTCAAACAAAAGCACCCCCCCCCAAAAAAAAGAGGGGTGTGAGATCCACCATGAGCTTCACCTATGGTGACCGAACACAACAGTCAACAGAATCCATAGCCCTTAGGCAAAAAGCCAGGGAGGTTTATTTTGTCACTGACGGTTTTACAGTTCATTGTTTCCTTTTACATTCCAGGGAAATTTGTCTTCAAAGAAAATATGCATATAAACAAGCCTTTTTATAAAAATAATACAATGTGGAGAATCTTCAGAACCTATAAAGTGACAAAACAAGTTCTTTAAAGTGATTAAAGAACCATTTTTCTTTTTAGAGGATGAAAAATTAAAGGGTCTGCTTAAACCAGTTATGACAGAATATTTTTTTACTTTTAAGTATTATGTAGTATGCAAGCATTCTTATCAGTTACTACATCTTATTCTTGAGTCCATCAAGTACATATATGGACTTTCAGTACATACAGTACAGGCCCTATTTGAGCTGGATTAGTATTACCTGCAGATTCATGATTTTAATCCAGTATGAATCTGCAATGTCTAGAGTTTTTACAGGTCTTCTAAGCATCAATTCTGAAATGCATTTCCTCCCATAATTCACCAAATACAGTCCTCTCAGTAACATAATAACCAAACCAGGTAATGGAAAACAGTGTCTTTTTCTGTGCCCCAAAGACAACACGTACTGCTAAATGGAGCTCAGTTTCACCCAATTCCTTAATTCTCAAGATCATGATAGGATATATTTGATTATCTCCAAATTACAAGAATGAAAGTGAACATTTCGCAAGGCAGTGTGTTTTCTGTCTTGTTCTATCCAGTTTTGGAATGGGGTCCTGGTGCGAGAGCCTACCCCAGCACTTACAGGGTGGAAGGCAGGAAACACTCTGGACAGGTCGTCAGTACATCACAGGGTAAACACCCAGATATACACATTCACACACTCCCCAGTCATCTCCAAAACCATGACTTCACAGGAGGAGGAAGAAACACACTTTACATTTATTACACCTTTTCAGGTCATTCTGGGTCATTTGTTTTAGTCAGTTCATCCTGAAATTTACACACAATTAAAAGGCCAGCAGGCAAATTATGTCAACTAAAAAAGGCTTTGTTCCGACTGCAACAAGATCAACGAATATATTTTAATCATTTCCATATGACTGTATTAATCTGGAAAGCACAGCATCCCAACAGCCTGTTCAGTACTAAAAGATGAAGAAAGGTGTAAAATGAATTATGACTGATTCTGATACAGTCTCACAAATGAGTGCATCACAATGGAGAACATTAGGTACAATAATATAGTCCAGAATAATTATCGTAAATTTGATATGCAAGAAGAACTTGTTTAAAGATCAGATCCTCTGCATAGTTCAACATTTCAATTCATGTTTTTCATGTTAAAGCCAAGAACTGTGTGGAGGCATTATTTTTAAGAGTGTACAGAATGTGAAGTGTATAATGATGGAAGTGAGTAAGGAATAAAACATGTAGCGCTTGCTAAGGAATCCTATTCTGTCAACAGGAAATAGTTATGCCATGTTCAAGAGCACATATACTGTTCCATGCTTCAGCATACTTTGTGCACCTGAGAGCTTAACAATGTCTAAGTTACAAGCAGAACAAAAGATTCCTTTATGGCAGGAACATGGGGGGAGATGACAGCTATAATATTGGCCTCAGTACATATAGGTAACATACTAGGCAAGAGGAAATAGCCCTTTTAAGCTTGACATTGATGTCCGCTGCCATTTAGAACTGATAACACAGGGTTAGTGTGTTTTGTGGAGCAGAAGAGTATATATGGGGTAACATTAGAAGGTATTAGTGCTGTGTTATGCGCTGTAGATAGGAGGTTAAGTATGGCAGCAGTTGCATTCTCTCACGAAATTCCCACAGAGAAGCTACAGCTAACATGTAAAGAAAGATGGAACTAATAGCGAATATATACTATTTGGCACTAATTTACCACCTACTGCATAATAACATACTTGTTAAGATGTCATATTTAATGCAGCTGATGCAGCATCTAAGCATTTTTGGTTGGTTCACTCATTATAATATCTTAACTTACCTACATGAATGACTGCTAGCTGTTTTAAATAATGCTATAAAAAAACATGCTAATGCTGCGTTAATACCCACAATGTGGCAGAAAACTGCAAAGTGCTCATTCATTACTGCAAATTGCTCATCAGCTGGTACCGTCTTAGCTGATAATCCCATTTCTATTTCTGTTGTTCAGTTTGTTGTGCGTAATTTGTTTATTGGTTTGGTAGACCGTAGCTCTAGCTGCATGACCTGCACATCACCCCTTAAATGTGCTTGTTTTCCCTTTGCATCTTCTTCCACAGCAATGGTTACTTGGATCTCTAAGAAACATTTCAATGGACTGTTCTGAGAACAGTTCTAAGAAACTCCATGTGATGTAAACTCATATGGAATGTAGGTACATTTTTTCAGATATGTGTACTCTATGTAAGCATAGAGGATCAAATTTTTAAATGGAGAAAGCTACATATTCATACAGTCATGAATAAGTCAAATGACATGTTCTGTTAGTTCTCATACACTGTGGGGCCCTGAATAAACCTACAGTGTGTTACTACTATGTTTTTGAAGAATGTCCAGCTGTAGGGAAGTGTATTTCTTAATATAACAAAAATATATTAATATATTTAATTTTGGTAGTAAGCCATCACATATATTAAATTATAAAAAATGTGATGGCCTAATAACAAAATTTCAAGCAAGGAAAAATACATAATCACTGTCCAAAAACAAATCTCTGCCTTTACATTGTGTAAAAATCATGGTGAACAGACCAATAGAAATGTTCTGAAATTTCCTGAAATAAATTAAATAGATTAAATGTTATTATTTTTGCCCTTTTTGTACAGTTATTATTTTGGAGATCCTTTTTTTTCTTTAAGAAAGCTACAACATATCCAGTCACTACACTATCACTGGGGAGGTAGTGAAATCCTCAATGTCTCCCCCTTAAATACCTTTAGTTGGGAACATAACTGTACCACATGCCACAGAAACTATGCTGTGGACTAGAGGTTAGGTTCAATCCCCTAAATCAAATGGCCTTGAGCAAGGCACTGAGCCCTCACTGCTTTGGGCAAGTGTGCTTACTGCCCCCAATATGAGTGTCAGATTCTTCTATGCTGTAGATTGTGAACCACCCTACCCTATACTTCTAAGAGTGCCTTTAATTTGTATTGACTCTACATATACCTGCATAGTAAATTTCCTGACAGTGTCCATGTACCTGTATATTTCCTTGCATCCAAAACGTATTACGGCTTTTTAAATGATGGTAAATGATGGTTAAATAATTATTAATGTTATCAGATTATTGTAACTGATTCCTTCTTTAATAGTCCAATTGGGTAACTAGGGGTTATCAGTTCCTTATATAAAGCATTTCATCAAAGACAAAATGAATAAATCCACAAATGGAATATGACAAAATAGAAGAGACTGTAAATTAAACAAAGAAGCTAGAGTTGTTGTTAGAGCAATGGACTGTCCACTCCAGAGTCTAGACCTTATTACTGAATATGTGTGGGATTACGTAGATCAGTGATTCCTAACCCTGGTCCAGGAGGACACCCTGACCTTCACAATTTAATGTTTGTGTAAAAAAATGTGCAGAGCAGGTGGTCCTATAGGACCAGGGTTGAGAACCCCTGACCTAATAATTCAATTGAGTGGGCAAACAAAGTACTGAAGACATACAACAATATTAATTTGAGACTTCTGTGTAGTTTTCTGTTAAAAATATGTTTTCTGCTTTTTTTTCCTGAGGCCATAAAATAAATAAATTATCTTGGACTTGGAACTGAAAGCAATAAAGGCCACTGCTCGCCTCTCACACAGTATCATAAGCAAATGCTTTTAAAAGTTACACTGAAATGTTTTTGAAATGTATTTGTAAATGCATTTCCTTTTCATATGTGAAGATGCTACTCCAGGTCCTAGAACTGAACACCCAAGCTGGGAGCCATTCGGGAGCCTGTGTTTTGTCCATAAGGCAGTCTGTTCAGAAGCTGAGTCTTTCTTGCACTGGAGTGTGCAAGCTCATCAGATTGGCCTCTGCAGACTCAGTGGAGCTTGTGCATCCTGTCACCAGCTAGAACCTGCTTGTCAACTCCAGCTGCGCCTCTGCCAGCTTCTTAGTTCTTAAAGTCCTTCTGTCAGGACCATGGTGGTAGTGTGGGTGAAAAGAATATCAGGGGGAAAAAAGAGCCGACGGGGACAAGCTTCTTTCATGGCACTTATCGTTACATTCTATCTCTCACATCTCGCCGAGACAGACAAAGTGCCACCAGGACCCCTTGCCTCTTAGCTTCTGCCAAGGAGAGCTCGCCGTTCAGTATCTTAACACGAGGAACATGGGCCCATATCGCTTCGCCTCTATTCCTGTGTGGAGATTTGCGCTTGGTGGTCCACTCATCAAGTCTGAATACTCCATGATGACTCTTGCCGTTATCCAAAGGTTGGATCTCTGTGTTTTCACCTCGGCTAACAAATAAGGAAGAACAAAGGATTTACCACAGATCCAAAGAACCACACACACTGTCACGCTAACCTTCAAAGCGATGTAGGCCCTGATACCTTTCATTTATTATGATTTCAGATTAGACATAATGTACAATGTCAAAGTAGACAAGGTGAGATTAGACTATAATCCTAACTGTCTTGTATATAGCAGCTGATACTGATATTGATAGTTTTTAGCTCTCTGTCAAGTTTGATCCTATGTTTCATCCCAGTGGCTGTCACTCGGATCATACTAAGATGTAGCTTTCATTGTTGATTGCCAGGATCGGTCTATTGTCGTCTGTATCGCATTGTGCGCACGGACTGAAGATGTCAAAACAGACATCATTTCAGCTGACATACAGGCACATGGAAAACTTCCCACAGAGCTGTTCTTCTGTCTTACATCTCCTCTTCAAACATCAAAGGCAGCAGGATCACACAAACAGCTGGCATTAACCATTTCAAAAGGCGACTGAAGCTCCGTGCGCGCACCTAAGACCCAGCCCCACCTTCTGCCTCAGACTGCTGAAATCACTCCGTCAATCACAACACCTCTGAGTGGCTCTTTTAACTCTTTAACCCAACCTGAGGCCATAGCGAGGCCGTGTTCTTTCTACAGACCACCCAGCGCATGATCCGGAGTTGTGGCCTTGGCTTTGTGCTCTGAATGGCTCTGACATTCCCGGGCCCTCTCGGCCCTCTCGGCCCTCTCTGCGGTGCGCTCGGCCTGGGCTGGTCACTGATCTCTGTAACCCTTTAGAAGATGAGTGAGTGGAGGAAGGAGGCCTGCTTTAAAGGCTTCTGTCAGAAGGTGATTTCCTCCACAGAATTAGTGTGAAGATGCCCTGAGGAGATTTTCCTCATAGAACATGCTGTCTTTCTAAAATTAAGCAATCAAGAGTCCAATAGATGGAAACAACCATCATGAAAAAAGCTGTCATATATATATACAGCAATCTTAACAAGGAGCTCTTTAAACCAATATCTCTCTAGAACTGCCTCCTATTTCCTGAATGAGCTAAACAGCAGGTCATTTTCTGAAGCAGCACCACTTTTTAGGCTCTTTAATGTGGTCATACATGCGCATTACAAGAATATTATAAAAGCAGCCAGTATTTGGCTCACTTCCAGCCTGTACTTTTTTCTTTCTTTCTCTGAGTTACTTGTTCGTGCATGGATTTGCTAGTGCTACTTCGGGAAACCCCTGTTTCACGCCAATTTTTTTTTTTTTTTCACAAAACACTACATTGCTGTTGCAGTGGAGTCAGATGTGTATTTTCCTGCGGTTTTCTCCTGCAGATGTTGTCAGTGCACAATTAGGCATGGCACTATGTTATTTCGTTATCTAAACATATTCTAGCAGCGTGTTGCCCTAAATTCCCATAACTGTTGTTTTTACTTTTCTGAATCTTTTACACTGTGTGCACAACAGACATAGTCCAAAGTAATGCTGGATAGTGACACATACGCTTTTGCTGGGATGACATAGACAATTACATAACATATACACTACTCTGTAAAAGTCAGAGACCACCATCATTCATTTAACTTCCAGTCAACAAAACCAATACAATACAAGAGATTTCAGCTTCAGGAAATAAAGCAGAAAACTAAATTAGCAGAAAATTATAAAGAAGCCACAACAACTAAATAAAATATTTAAATGTTTAATGTGTGCACACTTTAGTCCCAAGCTCGGGTGCATGGCGAGGGTTGTGTCAGGAAGGGCATCTGACGTAAAAAAACTTCAAATCTAGTATGCGAGTTGACTCCCATGGCGACCCCTGTGGAAAGGAATTAGCCAAAAGAGGAAGAAGAAGAAGTGTGTGTACACTTTGCCTCTGGTGCAGCTTCCATTCTTTTCCGTAGGCTTGCACTGAGAGTCTCAAAGAAATCTGTAGGAATATTTTTCCACTTCTCAAAAGCTCAGTCTTAGAAGCTGGTTATGCGTCTCACAATCCAAGTATTCCCAAACACAATGATGTCTTGGCTTTGGGATGGTCAGTCCATTGTTTTGAGAACACCAGAAGCTTCTTCGCTTGATGATCTTTATGTCTTGTCTCCTTTTCTCAGTAACAGCTTCTTGACAGCTACACATCATTCCAGACCCATAGTGTCGAGTAGTCTTCTTAGAGTGGAAGGATGGACAGAAATGTCTGATTTGAAGCAGAAGTGAAATTTGAGTTTTGATTATCTCTCGAAGATGAATGTTTGGTCTACCGGTTCTTGTGTGCTTATTAATAGTCCCATGTTCTTTATATCCTTTATTACTTAAACTATATTTCTTTAGCCTTATATTACTTCTTCTTTATGCAAGTAGATAATCTTACATATATAATCACCCCAGAAATACCGGCTGAAATATAAATAGCTTGCACTTAGTATTTTGAATGTCTCTGACCTTTGCATGATACTGTGTATAGATTTTTTAATATTCTGTACACAACAAGCCGTTGAGGGTCGATATTGCAATTATTCTCTCTGTCATTAATGTTATATTCCAGTTATATTTACGAATGCATTGCAAAAACAAATGTGTTTGTGCTCACAGCCACACGCTTTGCTTTCTTTTCCCATCAGTGTAGCCATTACTTACTTTAATGTGCTCCACATACTAGCACCTCAGACAGATCAAAACGATTTTCTCCCCGTATTTTTAGACGCCCCAGAAATAACTCGCTATTTTTAACTGCTATCAGTTTTGTTTGCTTCAACCTTTGACATGCTAAGTTCTTCCTGATTTTACAAAGAGGCGAGAAGAGAGAGAGAGGGGGTATAACCTCTTGATTGAGCTGAAGTGCATCCTAAAGGATTACAAGAGCAGAGTGCAGAGGTTTTTAGCCCAGCATGGCTGCAGGCTAGTCAGGTCATAGCCCACCCACAGCTGGGGGAGCTGGGTCAAGGGAGCTGGCAAGGACCGCTGGCTTCTAAAGAGAGCCTGATCAGCTAACATGCAACCTCGGGCCATGACATACAAACCACTACAACGTCTAAAGCAACGTAGGGAACATTTTCTTTTTTTAAAACACTCAGACAATTAAGACTCCATATTCCTGATTTGATCTAAATTCCATTTCCAAGATAAATAATAGCATTGAACATTCTGAAAGGGTTTATTTTTGCACGTCAATGTAAGGCTGTATAACAATAGCCTCTGAAAATTAATACAGAGGAATCGTACAGTAGGCTATTGAAAGACGTGATTCAACAGAATCAAAGTGCCAAAATAGTATCTGAATGCCACAATGCTCAGCCTCCAAAGCTATTGTTAAGTAGTCTTTGTTTTGACTATCAGGGACTGGAGGCGGATACACTATCTATTAAGTGCAGGCCACAGAACTGGGAGAGGGCCGTTGCTTACATTAGACTTTGAATTACCACTTTGCCTGTATGAGTAGCTATTAAGGTTTTTTATGAGATCTCTGATATGGCTAGCATTCTCCTGAACTTCCCAACAATAGCGTTTCTATTGTCAAAGATTAAAAGTTAACCAGAATGTACCAAATGTGAAAACAAGTAATCAAGCAGGCCTCATGTATGAGCATAAAAAATCCTGGGCTTCATTGGGCTTCATGAATCTTTGTATGACATAGAATTGTCGCTTAAAGTAACTATTTCTGTCAAGATATGTTCAGTGGCCAAAATGTATTTCTTTAGTTTTGCACAAGTTATAAAGTTAATGTAGCCAACAATATAAACTGTTATATAAACTGTATGCCTAAATCCCACTTGCCTCAAATGTCACTGCACTGTAACTTAGAAACGGGGTCTCTATGGCTGCATGACAACCTGTTATCTGTTATACCTGTTAAGTCATGATGAAATCTGGTTCGGGTCCAAGCACTGGTCGTCGTGTAGCTCTGTGTCTGTGCACAGGTGAAAGCATGTCCTGTATTTACCTGCGTGGTGATGCGTGGGCAGTGGCCCTGCTCTGGGGGCTGCCATGTCCGTCACTGCTGCCTGGAAGCGTGTCCAGCCGTGCTGTCAGTCTGTCAGCACTACTGTCTCCTGTGACTCGAGATTAAACGCTCCCGGCCAGGCCGCCAGGAAAAGTGGCTCACCCGCCTCTCCTGCCTCTCAGGACTTATGTCAAAAATGCTCCAGCTCTGGGTAATTTGCTACAATCCGGACTCCTTTCTCTATTAACATCAAAGCCCATTTTGCTGGAGGAAAAAAAAGAGAATTGAAAGAGGGGAAAAATGGTATTTAGTTTTGGGTAGCGACAGATCGACATTCTTCAGTGTCTTCCTGCGCTGTGTCCGGCCATACTGAATCCAAAAAGTGTCTCTTCAGTCAGCTAGTTAGTTACCCCAGCTAAGAAAAGCACTCCGAATGCACTGCACTGGATCAGAGGCGCCTATCATGTTCCATAAAATAACTGAGCAAAACTGAGCAAGTGAATTATCACACAGTATGTGTATGTGGGTTACTGTGTATCTCTCTAGCTTCTGTATTACTGCACTGTAAATGAGCATAAATACTAAAACAAAGATTACTTGCTGTTTTCCTAGAAAGCTGATTCAGCATTACTAGGACAACAAGGTTAGCAGTTCTGCTTGGAGCATCATAACCAGTGTGAGAAATACTTCCTGGTATTCAGGGGTCCCATGTTCACTGGCCACTCCAGCGTTGATGGGCTGCCTGTAATGGCAATGTTGGGGTTTTTTTCTAGCTTGGTTTTGCACTCTTCCACATATTAATCAAGAACTTATGCATCTCCGTTTTACCTCTTCAGTTTGAGAAACGCGTATCAATTCTCTTTTTTCCACCAAGGTTCTGGGAAAATTGGGCCTTGGGGCATAATTGCAGTTTTCTACAGGCCTCCTTGTATTTTGCACCTAGATTACGGCAGAACAATACCACAAAAAGTCAATTTTCCTTCCCAAAGTTAGACAATTAAACAGAAATGGCAGTTCAGTCTTAGAAGTTGGTTGCTTTTTTCTGCTGTACACAATGCAATTATTCCCAAATGCCTCTAGTGCTTCACTCTTGGATGGACACTTCACTGTTCTGAGCACACCAGCAGTCCCTTTATTTTAATTGCAAGTTCTGTCCTATGTCTGTTTTGTTTTCTCAGTAAGGGCTTCTTGACATATTTTCAGATCTGCTGTGTTGATTTGTCTTCTAACATAAAAAAGATGGATAGAAACATCTAAAGCAGTAGAATTTTTGATTTTAAGTAATAAATTTTTTTTCTTTGTCTTGGTTATTTCAACTGTGTTCATTTTTCATCCTTTCCCTATGCCAGCTAGTATATCGTATCTAATTCCACTCAGAGATATCTACAGAAAGATTAATAACTTGTACCTGATGGTAGTTTTGACTGTAAATTAAATGAAGGATGAAAGGTACTCAGAAGGTTGTCTAGAATTTCATGAAATGAAGAATGTTCCTGCAGAATGAGGAAATGAAATCGACCCTTTGCTCTATTAACCAGGCCTGCCAGCTTTACAAGGAAGTTGGAATAATTTATACTTAAAGGTCCACGTTACCTGGTGGTAAAATAACAAGGCTGAATACCTGTAGTTGTATTTATTTGACTAGACTGAGACTGCAGGTTAAAGTATGAAAGCCTTCCAAATGTGGGTGTGTTCAGCACCTCCTGCCACAATCCTTGAAGGCCCATTGGCACTGGCGTTAAAAATAGCTTGTCGTGGTTACAGTCTGTTAATGTGAAATGAATCATTCTGTTGGAAGGTAAGATAAAGTATGGATCCCTTCTACACACTTTGCTTTGCAGCTGTTTGCGAGAAAGAAAGGTTGACACGTGCATGAGGGTCTATCAGAGGACCAACCAGGTTCGCTTCAAAACTTCAAGATGCAGAAAAACCATCTCCAATGAGATGATAATGTTTGTGTATGCATGCCTGCGAATGTATATGTGTTTTGAGGGAATCGGGGAGTACAAGTGTGTGCACGTGTGATGAAAGTGTTTGACAGCAGCTCTGCCTCAACAAATTGCTTTCGAGATGTGCCAACACAAATGTATTTACCTCCGAGCCCAATAAACCATGACAAAAGCACTGACATCTCCAGGGCTGGATCCTCCTCAATGTTTTCTTTAAGTCACTCCCCATCTCTGTTTGGGCCAAATCAGGAATGCATGGGCTGCGTTCAGCGTTAACACGGCTATGACTAACAGGATCAACTCTAATCAGCGTGCCCTGAAACACCTAAAGGGATTTCAGCGATTGTCCTGTACATTTTCTGAAATAGATTTTTTTAAAATGATCATTTTCTGCTCTTCTTCTAAGCTAGAGTAGATCTTTCATTTGTGCCCCTCCTGGTCAGCAGTGCCCACCGCGAGCCGTGGAGAGACATCATGGAAAAGCAGAACTGGCCATTATTTGTGCCTGTTTGCTTCCCTCACAATGAACAATGGCCACCTCAGAGGTAATGGCACTAGTACAGAGAGACGCTCCTGAATGTCAAGATGAGAGAAGACGAGGGAGAAGCAGGGGGGGAGAAAAAAAAAATAACCATTATCCAAAGACATGTTCTATCATGTCGGAGAGTCTGTTTTCTCCAGCCAAATCCTTCGGTGCCTTGCACAGAAAATATTCAGGCCGTGTAATAGAGATGTGAGCAGCAGATAAGGAGCAGGGTGCGCACTTATCCCGAACTGAAAGAGTGTGAGAGAAATACTGACATTTATAAGAGAGAGAAGTCATGCGTCTTCGGCTTATCGCCAGAAAGCTGCTCAGGTAGGTAACAATGCTGAGCTCTATGTCTTGGAGAGCTCTAAGCTCTGTAGAGTGACGCTCCTGGACGCAAAGACCTGAACCTACTTTTTCTGTCTGATGTTGCCCTCTGCTGACCATGACAGTGAGTTGGCACAGTAGGTACTGGCTCAATAGCTTTAAGTGGAATGGCAAGGGGTGCAAATTTAATGAAAAAAAAAAAAACCTCCATTGAGGACCACCATTTAGAAGGAATAATATATGTACAATGCTAGCATCACAGATAAAAGTTGCAGATTACTGTGCATGGAAGCCCAGTAGAGTCTTCACATGTTTCCATTTCCATTATATGCTATTTTCATCTGTTTTCTCAAGATCTCAGGTTTATATAATTATTACAACTCAACAAACGTTGTTGTTTTGAAAGATATTTATGCAATAATTTAGCTAGAAGCGACTCTAGCAGCGGCTATATTCCCAAAGTGACAAGATAAGTACCTTATTTTTCTATTCATGCCTTCAAAACTGACAAAGTCATAGCTAATGATACAGGAACTGTTAGTGATTTACTTTCTTCTACATCTGCTCGGTATAAACAGCTAACGTTAGCTGGCGCATTATGTCAGAGACACTATATGACTCTTTCTACACCACAAACAAATACGCTGGAAAATGGAAATCAGAGTGTCACAGCATAACCACAGCACTCGAACACTATGTAGCAGCTGGGGCTGTCACAACTATTACATAATCACCTAATCACAATTTCCTGGGATGATCACAGCTTTAACACTGCAATAACTCTTCTCATGTGTAAGATTTCTGCAACAAGCAGACTGTTGAGTGTGTGTGCTGGGTATTTAAACGGAAATAAAAAGGAACTGTACAATGAGTATTAACTATTAATCAGTCATAGCTAGCAAGCAAGATTAGTTCATTTGGCCACTTCTGGCTTGTGCTTTAATAGTTGCAATGCAGTGGACAATTAAACAGTTAACCACAATTATTTCACTGATAATTAACTGTCAGCTAAAAGGTCATGATTGCGATACGCCTACTAGCAGCTGTGGTTCTGAGCAATGAAAGATGGATGTTATCCAAAGCGCTGCTTCAAAATTTGTAATGAAACTAACAGAGTGATGCTGTGTGGCAGACTGCTGACAAATCCAGCCCCACTAACTGAAGTGTATTTTGAAGAAACGTTTTAAAGGAAGAAAAGCTACTTTCTTCCCCTGTTTATTAATTTGCCACATTTATAAGTTAGATCTGCATTTGACAGCACAGCATACTGTGTTCAAAACAAACTGGTATGGCAGGAGATGTTATCTTTAGAACAGTAGCATGTGCTTATCCTATGGAAAAGGTCTTCTATCTTAGTCTCTGTTTACCCCAGTCAAATAAGGGAGAACTATGCATTCCCCTTCTGGAATGTCCAGAACAACCAGTATATAAAAACAGTAGACCTAAGGCCCAGGTTAGAGGAACTTCACTTCTGGCCAAGAACCTCTCTCTAACATCAGAAGATTGAACACCGGAAGATGTTAGAAATGATGCTGTACCTTATTTATCTAATAAATATACATATTTGAAAATAAAGTCTGTATCATCAAGGAGTTCTTCCAACCATCAACAGAGCATCGTTACACAAGAAAATATGCTTCATAACATTTTCTATGCAGTGTTCTTCAAGCTGACAGGCTGCCAAACTAGCACCTGAAACCTTCTAGCCTGCAATTAGAGAGCTTAAACAAAGTTTACATTACATATAAAAAGATTTTGGTTTGTAATGTTACAGAAATTGCTGGCATGCTGTAATTGTGTCACAGAGACTGCATATAGATTTTGCTTTATTTTTTTTATATTACTAAAACCCTAATATTTTTCTGATGTTCATTCTGAAGTCAGAGCAAATTTGGCTGGAGTTTTGTGGACCTTGTCACACATACCGTTCTAAAAGAAGGTCAAGCTTGATGTTTAAATTTGATCCGACTGTTGGTGTTTGAAGCATAACTGATGTTACAAAATTCCATGCAATTATACATTTTCAACAGAGAGGTCTCCAAATCCCATAATCTTATATAGTGTAGCTGAAATTACAAATAGTTTTAATATTGTAAATTATGAACTCGACAATCATCCTCGCAAATATCATATTGAATCATATCAATAGGCGGGGATCCCTCCGCCCCTAATGTATTACTCTCACATTTCTCTCACATTCTGTGTCCAAAGATGTACATAAAATCAGATGAGCTCATTTGGAAATTGTACCATACCTCATATTTAAGGAAATAATTATGAGCTGGTCTTAACAAACAGCAGTTGTACTGTACCAAGTTATGTACATCATGTTAAGACTGTAACTTACAATTTATACTTAGATCAGAATAATTGGCTTGTGTCACCAGAAAATGCTACATTCAAATGCTGTATGTGTTTTCTTTATGTTATCACTAGCTTTATATTTACTACACTGTTTTACCAGCTCATATCACAAATCAGCCTGAGATTAAAAGAAAAATTCTATCTATATAATTCAGTTACTGGAATGTAAACAATATCATACACAGTAGTTTGATGTAAAATGGTTCAGTATAATAAACAAACACTCAGATCTTTTTACAGACTTGCCCTCTACAATGCAAATATACCCATGTTATCTGCTATCCAACACCACCAGTGAACCTACATATATCTTCTGAATTTTTGTATGTTTTACTGATGCTAAAAAACAGTGGTAATTATTTTAAACCCTGGATGTACCTCCCCAGAAATAATTTATTTAAAAAAACATTTTAATTAATAACCTAATCTTAAGACTATTGTAAATATATTTTTGTAACTATTTCTTGTGACAGCTCACTGTGAGATATTTTAATAGTTTGATTTGTATCCCCACTACTGTAAAGATTCCAAAAAGTAGCATTTCACACCAAACCACTCTGAAAGGCTTTGTTTACAATTTTTTTTACATTTTTTGTCTGGCATCGCTGGAGTTCTCCTTCAGCGAGACCAAATATAGCTTAGAATTCAACTTCGAGAGAGTGTGTTTATATGTGTCTGACCACAAGGTGGCAGCAAAGACAAACAAAGCGCATGTTCAAACAACTATGCATCCAAATTTCAGGTTCTTGATCAAATTCTGAACTTGCTGTTGTTTGGCACAGGGGATGGATGGCATAGTATTCACTTCTGGGCTGGTAGTTGAGCTTTCAATAAAAGGTAACATACATGATGACCAACATTCATTTATTTTGTAATGAGCTCTGGACCAGTTCAACTGGACAGAACCTTTCAACTTGATGTGCTGAAACAAAACAAATGCCTCCGAGTTGACTACATGTGTTATGGAAATGTTTTAAAGACAACTAGATATGTTGTAGTATATGATTCGAAAATTAAGTACTGCCAGCTAGCGTCCTAGCAGAGTTGAGTCCTGAACATGACTAGGTTTGGTTGGCACATGTATAAGATTGTCTGAGTACAGGGCCCATATATGTATGTAAAGATCAAATGAATAAAAAATTGCTCATGTGTAACTGATTCACAAACATCATTTGGTTTCCATCACATGTTTATATTTGTGGATTGCTATAAAAAGCTCTGATCATATGTTTAGCTTTATTCATTAAAGCTATAGCCTTTTATTGATGTGCCAACTGGCCCCAATGAGGTGAACATCAATTGTGCCATAAATGCATTAATCCAAGGAATTTCCTGAAATTAAGAAGTCTGCTTTTGTTTTTTTGGTTGAGGTGTTCAGTTGTTGGGTTATCTTAGTGTACCCTAATGTATGTTTCGTAATGTGTGTCTGGCATACATGGCAGAGAGTTTAAACCCTGCTTTTTCTTGCATTAGCATGTTTTGTACTTGCTCAGCAATTCTAAATTGTTACGATGTTGATGTGAGTTTATTTTCACTATTGTAACCACTCTAGATCAAAACTTGGAGTCATCACAATATTTGAATTACTCATTTTTACTAATGCAAAGATATTAAATTCAGTATATTATAACTTCATGTAGTTTCAAGAATGTTTTAATTATTGAATGAAACCCATCTTAAAATTGGTTATGGTACTCCATATCTACACTGTAAATATTACCATTGACTAAAACTTATTGTAAACATATGTTTTGCATGGTAGTGCATTTCTGTGTGCTTTCTTAACCAAACTGAATTAATTAATTTGAGATGCTGATAAAAGTACAAAGTGCAGCCTGTGGTCAAGTTTCAAAATAATCTGATCCTCAGGGAATTAACAAAAAAAAGACATTAAAATTGGAATCAAAAGACACAAATCTCCTTACTTCACAGTAGTTTTAATCATTTCCAAAAAAATACAATGTGATATACAAAAATGTACATATTGAAAAAAATAATTAAATATTTACAAATATATACACTGAAATATAAAATAGGCTTCCTATCAGGACTGACTGAAAAATAGGTAGTATGTATACAGAAGCATATAGAACCACTTATAAATGGATAAATAGATAAACCACCAGGGCTCTTAGGAAGCACTACATTTGCAAGCTTGTTACACTCATCCTTCAGTTACTCAAGAAAACAATGCAAACCGATAGCAGTGAAGAATGGAGGTCTGGACCCACCAGCAGGTCCTAAGCATTTAAGGGGAATGGCTCAAGTTGGTTTGGTCAGGAGATAAGTTAGATACCAAAGGTAGGTGCTCAATGCCATTTCAGCTCCACGGCCTCCATGTTGACTGGGCTGAGGCGGGCAGCAGATCTCCTCTCATATCCAGACCAGGAGAAGGTGGCGTGGAGAGATCTCTGGAGATGTGAGGCTGCAATAACTGAGGCATGTTTACAGAAACACAAGCAGAGAATGGTGTTGTGAAAAAAGTGGGGGGAGGTTTAGAGGAGGGAGGAGAAGGAGCAAAAGGTAGGTGGCAAGCAACAGATGAATATGGAGGAGAGGTGCTAAAAGAGGAAGTGGAGGAGGAGAAGAGAGGAGAGGGTGGAGGGGAAAGGTGGTTTGGTGAAGCTGATGGAGAAAGGACAATGTTGTTCCGACTTGTAGATTTATAACAGAGTATTGAGGGCTCTGGGATGGACAGGTCTTGGTTATAGTGATATAGCGATGATGTCGATAAGCAGAGCTTAGTCAGAGAACTGGCTGACGCAGTGTCTGTTTCACTCCCGGCTTTGGCAGAACGTTCATGTCTACTGTCCAGGTAGCATTCCAGACTCTGAAGAACAGTCTCCCTCTCTGATGGGTTCATTTGGCCCATGAAGGAGGTGAACTCAGAAACGCTTTGATGGAGAGAAGCTCCATAGATGGGTTTTGATGCCTTGTGTTGAGTTTGTGTTGTTTCCTTGTTTGCATGAGCAGAAGTCACTGCAGAAGAAGAGGATATTCAGTTATTCACAATCAAAGTCCAATATAAAATTATATATAATAATACACTGGTCAACATTTCAAAATGAATTAGAGGAAGGGGATATAGCAAAAATATGATATTTAGATACTTTCAAACATCTGATTATTTGGAACTGGGAAAAGGAACCAGCACTGCTATTTCTAAAACTATTATAAAAATGTGAAAACTATTGTAATAAATCTAATTAAACAGGATTAATTGTACTCTCTTTATAATGTCAGTGTTCAACAAGTGCTGACTATATGCACAAAGTGTTTAGAAAACTATATTTTATTGTAACATAATCACAATAACAATATATATTGCCCAGTCCTGATGGCTCACATGCATAAAACATCAATGTTTAGCAACTGGTTTTTAAAAGTGTTTATCCAGTCTGTTCATTTAAAAAAGAAAAAATGAAGATGATATATGACAAATGTTTCAGCAAGACCACATAAAAAAGAAGGAAAACCAGAAAATGGATGTTCTAAGCAAGACAATGGAGAACACCCCAGCAAATCGAGAAAGAATTTACAACCTATCTTGTGGGAGTACATTGGAAAATGTGTGGAAATTAAAAATCTTGTTATGGATGGTCTGCAGACAGTAGAATGTTTGGGAAGTAGTTCCTTTAAATTCTCTTTAAAAACTTTAGGCGTGTTTGACAACACAGTTTGTGGATGTGTTAAAAACTAGGAGCCACAAAAAAGTGCTAAACCTAATAAATTGTGTACATTCCCTAATTTGCCTTCATTAAAGCTATGAGAAAGCAATTATTGAACATTTTTAACAATAAAGAACATATGGGAAGCATCTTCCTTTGGAAAGCATGACAAAGCACTACAAGATTGTCACCAAGACTAGAGAAGCAATCACATCATTTATGTTTTTCTGCATTTTGTAGCTCAAACAACCTCAAGCTACATTCAAAGTAACGACTTCCTATTTATTGTTCACTGCTGTCCACACAACATCCATAGGGGGTGTTTTTTTCTCCACTCGTTTGTAAACATAGCTCCACAAGATCTCAACTGGTTTAAATTGTGCATGAATCCAATATGGCCTTATCTGACTGAAACAGCCACCATTGTTTGTGGTTTACTACCTTTAATTGAACAAAAAAAATAAAAACAGTTGCTAAACATCAGTGTAATTTCCAATATAATATTATATACCTTTGTTATCTGCCTTCCTGCTTGTGTTCTTTTGTATATATTGAACAGCCAGGTCTAAAATTTCTGCTTTCTCCAGTTTGGGGTTTTGTAAACGCTGTGAAGAGAGAGAGGGAGGAAGGTGAAGGTTATATCTATATCTTTATTTAACAGAAGGACTAATAATAGGAGTCAACTGGATTAAAACAGATAACAACTGGATTTAAACAGATAACAACTGGATTTAAACAGATAACAGAGTCAGAGTAGTGCTGTTTTCTTACCGTGTCTGCAGTGCTTCTGAACAGCAGAGCCCTGAGCGCCTCCAGATTCTGGTTGATTCTGTCTCTTCTTTTCTTCTCTATTACAGGCTTCAACGTCTAAAGGTTAAATGAAACGTTATTTTAAAAAATAGTTTAGGTTTCAACACATCGACCAACTGAGCTAGTGCAAATCCTACAAATAGGTTGAACACGGTTTTGTTTAAAAGAATAAATGAAACTTACTCTTCTCATGCTCTCCGTCTTGGCCATGGTGGAAGTTAAAGAACTGTATAAAGTATCTTCATATAATGATCTTCTTCTGGAAAGTCTAAGTGAAGCGGTGTGAGGGAAGAGCAACAGTCTGAAACTTATATGGCCCAGAGGTGACGATATGATTGGTGAAGGAAAGCTACGCCTCCTGTGCAATGATAGGCTAATTCGTAATGAATAACGCGGACTAATTGACAGAACGAGATCTTAGCCAATCAGAGCGCAGGAGGCGGGGCATGGGGCGGGAAAACTACTGTAGTATCTTCTGCACAACCAATGCCTGTAGAGGGAAAGAGTTTTTGTTTTGGCATATTAGTGGCGTATTATCGCTTCCAAACGCAATAATTTAGGAGCTAATTGTTCATATTAAGAACAACTTTGTACTGTTAACGACATTTTTAAACCCATCTGTGGAAATATAATCTTAGTCTGTGGTACCGCAGTCCTGTAGGCTTAACCTTGTCTGGGGAAACTGGTTTGTTTACTGTAGTTGATTATATACGAGATGACATAATGCACATACAGAATCTTGTTTCTTAAAATATGAAAGTAAATTTACGTTCTGCTGCGTATACGGTGCATGAATTTCCCAAACAATCCACTGTGAATCTACTCTACGCAGCATAACGTAATGGTACGTTCGCCAGTGTTGCTACGTGGTGTTGCTATGTGGCTATGTGTATATAACAATTAGTCGTTTTAGTGACCAAATGTTACAGTGTGGTGCTGATAAAAGATGCTATTATTCTTTATTACAAACATTATTGGTTTGTTTTTTCATAACGTGAGGGTGTAATTCCTTCTCAAAGTCCTTCACAAATTCCGCGCGTGGCCAAAACAGGGTGGGGGGTTGTGTTCAGAGGTGTGATGCCCAAACGCTTAGCACCATTCTGTTAAGTGTGCTGGCGTGTGAGCGGGTTGTTCAAAGTGAGAACGACTTGACGACAAGAGTCAACATACCGACACACGCTGACACACCCCGCCAAAGCAGGACTTCAGTTTGAAAACCAAAAATAAAATAATAACCAAGAAAATATTACCCTCTAGTAAGAGAACTTAACAACTGCAGTGCCAGGTCTGCTTCATTCAAACGTATAAAACTGGAAGGCGTCCTGAAACAACCCTCATCTTTTGTCGTGGGAACCAACCAAAAGTGTCAGATCACTCACCCAGACCCGCGTGTGGCTAACGACTTTATGGCGTGCTGATGCACTCAGGGTCGTGTGGTGGGAAGGTGGGCTTCTGGTGAACTTTTGGGGGCCAGTTGTGCAGCACAAGTCAGGTCAGAAGGTCAAAGGTTTACAGTTAAGGTTCACAGAATATGTGCAGAATTACATTGATATAAATAAACGAAGTAATTTCAAGTGATGTGGAATTCACCCTTCTAGAGAAGTTGTTCAGTGGTGGTAATGGGAACCAGACGTCTGAAGACAGCTCCCTTGCAGATGAGCACTGCAAATTTATGCGGCATGTGTCTAAAAACATTGTTTTTTACAGTTTTGATGTACAGATTAGGCCTATAAAACACCTGTTTTAAACAAGCCATTCACCATGCAGGGGTACATGGGGGGCATGGTACGTGCAAATAGCCGCCAAAGAAAATATATCCTTCTAGACTTACCACTATATGATTTTGGCTAGTACATCAAATGCCAACTTTATGACTCCTGGTTACCATCATTGGCACAATAAGGGACACTAAATTAGCAACTTGCTCCACTATGAAACATTCCACATCAAACTGCTCTGAATGGCTTTGCTTACATGTCAAAGAGTGAATGATTCAATGGAATTCGCCTGTAATTACTGTGGTTTAAAAGTGTCACCTACACCAACATCAACAGCTAATTATGGATCATGTATTTTATTCAGTTCACTATCTGTCGTTCACAGGGAACCGTGAGTCATATGCATATTTAACTAATGGGAGAAATTGGTGTTGGTCCACATGTCTCAGCATGCTGCCTGTTCTTACCGGAATTCAGCGAGAGGTTTATTTAAGTGAATTTAAAGCTGATAATAGAATGTGAGTGTAAACCACTTATCTCAGTTGAAAGGGGCTGTAAATATAGAATGGTTGAAATAGTCACATATTAAATTATAGGTTTGGAAGTTATTTGTATTCTTTGAAATGTATACATCTTGAAATTGAGCAGCATTAAGATGCTTATCCAAATTTTGACCTGTGACATAATGTTCATAGCTCAGGGTAAAACAGAGGTGCACATTTCATCTGGCAGGTGGGGAGGTGGGGGGTGCAAGGTGAATATAAAACTAGGTAAACAAAATGCACATAGTTAGTTAGTTATTATTTTAGCACAAAAGCAAACAATACGTTTGCAGAAGAAGTAACATTAACTGTCTGCACAGAGAAACAAATGTATTGCAATTTATTGTAATGTTTCTACCGAATATCATCAAAAGTCTGATCTGCATGCTGCTAGAAATATTGGCGCAAAATATCTCAATGATGATGAATTTGATGATGTGGCATAAATCAACAAATTATATAGTATATAGTAAAGACACATAGCAATGACAACATGATTTCATTGATATTATAACTTTGGGGGGGCATACTGTGTCATTTCTAACCAACAGATAAATGTTTTAATTTGTTTTAATGTTTTAATAATGGAATTGCTGTTTGTCTTCAGGTATGAGCAAGATGTCTACTGGCATACCGGAGCAAAAAGACATGATAAGATGGGTAAAAAAAAAAAGGCCAATATAAGATATATACAACAACATCTTGAGATACTGTCTATCTAATCTTTGATGATGGCCAATACCCATTTTGGTCTTTGTAGTGATTTCTTATTGTGTCCTATTCTCTAGGTTCCCAAACCTCTCATGGAAATAGGACGAAGAGACCGTATTAACCACAGTTTGGAAACTTTGAGGCTTCTGTTACTTGAGGGCACCCGTAATGAGGTAAGTCCTGAGCTTAAGGCCAATTGTAGGAAGTTAATTCATTCCAGTATTTATCTACACCTAAGTGTGTGTCTATCTGTGTTCTGACACCATCTTTCTTCCTAAAAAATGTTTTAATGGTTCTTTAGTAATTACAATGGTTCTATGTAGAATCATCAACACTCAAATATTCATTTGCATACTTAAATTATTCATAGCATGGTGAAATGGTTATTCAGATATGTTCTATGTAGAGCCGTTCTGAAAAAACTGTTCTATGTAGCACCAAAAGGTGCTGAAGCTTGACATAGTACCAATAGCAGTTATAACACTTAACAACAGCTATTTTTGGTTCTGTATAGAACCATCCATATACAACACATTCTCCATCCATCTGAGGAACCATTACACCATGCAAAGAACCATTTACACATGCAAATGCTTCTGCCAGGGTTCATATTTAGTTTCTTTACTAAACAGAGGTCCTTGGCCTGCTATTTAGTACTAAAATGAATAAACCAAGATAGACATCAACATTAACAAATAAACATTTTGCGGTTTAGCCTTCTGGCTGACTGCTTTATATACGTGGACACACGCAGTCAGCTCACGCGGGCGGTCCCGCGTTCAAAAGGCTGGAGAACAGGGAGGGCTTCAAACACTATTCAAGCACGCCCCAGTGGATAAGCCAATACCAAACACAAAGCCCTCTCTTCTTCCACCTGTGCTGAAAAGAATCAGCAGAGACCTTTAAAATCTGTGATCCGATCAAGCAGCTGAAATATTCACATGACAAATAAGGAGAGAGGAGATGAGCTCGGAGGCGCGCGTAATTAAACTCGCCGTTTCTTTCCAGGCCTGAAAGGCTGTGATATCAAAGAAGACACTGTGAAAGACGAGGAGCCTAAGCTTGAAGTTATCAATGTAGCCATTAATTGTGTGGAAGGTTTTACTGATCTAAATCCTCAGAGATCCCGTAGGAGCTGCAGATCATATTTCTTTACTGGGTTTGGCTCTTTAACTTGTTCCCAAAGATTTGACGAGCGCTACTTAGTTTAATGGTCACGCTCACCGTCCACTTCACACGCTAACAGCTAAACGGCGTCGTAATAGTCTTCGATTAAACATCACTGTGGGGAGTCTAAAGAGTCATTGTCTCACTAAACTCAGTTCCAATCATCTTTAGCGATCAAAGCCCGCTTCTTTCAGCCAGTGGAGGAACATTAATGAAAGGGTGATCTCGATCACTATTGGTTCGGAACGCTCGTGGGCGTGGCCTGGGCGTGGCCTCGCAGTTTAATATGAGCTGAAAACTCCAAAATGCCGCAAACACATGCCCTGTTTTATGGTTTGGTGAATTGCTGTTTGTCTTCAGGTATGAGCAAGATGTCTACTGGCATACCGGAGCAAAAAGACATGATGAGACGGGTAAAGCCAATATAAGATATATACAACAACATCTTGAGATACTGTCTATCTAATCTTTGATTATGGGCAATACCCATTTTGGTCTTTGTAGTGATTTCTTATTGTGTCCTATTCTCTAGGTTCCCAAACCTCTCATGGAGAAACGACGAAGAGACCGCATTAACCACAGTTTGGAAACTTTGAGGCTTCTTTTACTTGAGAGCACCCGCAATGAGGTAAGTCCTGAGCTTAAGGCCAAAAGTGTAGGAAGTTAATTCATTCCAATATATATCTACACCTAAGTGTGTGTCTATCTGTGTTCTGACACCATCTTTCTTCCTAAAGAAACTGAAGAATCCCAAAGTGGAGAAAGCCGAAATCTTGGAGAGTGTCGTCAATTTCCTGAGGGCCGAGCAGCGATCAGGCTCTCACCCAAACAGAGGGAAAAGAGGACGCACAGAGTACGAGGAGGACGAGGTGGACTCTCCTTGCAAGCGTCGTCAGATCTACCAAGACGGCATGAGAACCTGTCTGCTGAGGGTGAGCCATTTCATTGCAAGCAAGGACCAAGAGTTAGATGATGGTCTGAAGAACATGTGTGGGACCTTGCAACAGAACACAGAGGATCATCATTCGATTCAGAATCTAGTGTCTGCAAGCCACCATCACCATGGAAGCCTGATGCACCTTTCATATGAAAGCAGTTCCACACCTGGGCAGCAGTCACTTACTCATCTGGAGCCAGCCACTCACTGCACAGCCCTCAGTCAACCCAAACTTCCTCAAAGGACTGCTATTTATGAGCCTGCGATAAAGATGGCTCCCAACTCTAAACAGCCTTCATTGGTCAGTGATTCTGTGTGGAGGCCTTGGCCACAGTAAAGGCGACAATGCTGTAGCTGGGAGCCCAGGAAAGTGAAAAAAGTGAAATTGCCCTCTTTTCTTTGGAAAAGCTCGCAATCTTTAACAGACTGAATTATCAGCAGTTGATGACGCTTATGAATCCTTTGCCCCTGGAGCAAAATGACTTAAAGACCACTGCATGCGGTCAACCAAAGACGTTGAGACCAAAGACTGTGAAATGTGTAAATGTGCAGCATATGTAAATATGTCCATTTTGTACATTAAAGACTGAAATCTTTATTTTGACATGAAGCAGCAATGATGAAAACTGCGTGCATCACGGATGTCTTGTACTCTGATGATGCGCAAAGACATACATCTGTATGGAGATATATATTTTTGTAAAAAACAAACATACACTTTTTAGCATATTTTTTATAGAATTGAAGCATTTTTTGTAAGGTGAAATTTTGCAGAAGCCACTGTTTTGCTTTACTTTCTACAAAAATGTGACAAATCTGGCCAATGATCTGGGAAGCAATACTTAATGTAGAGCTGTTTAATGTATATATGTTTCTTTTACCAAACAGCTTTGCTCTCAGTCTGCCTAACACTTCTTGTATTATTCTTCACATTTTTTGGTGTTAGGAATCCTTATTTGCCACTGTGTGTGTAAGACGAACACTATCATTGTTTTTCCTTTAGCACATAGTTTGTATGTGCTTAATTTTTCCTGTGAAGGGTGTGATGGATGCCTTACAGTCCACGGTAGACTGTGCAGACAATAAACCTCTCGGAGGATATATTCCTAAATCACATTTTGAATGCTTCTTAATGGTTCGCCTAGATATCCATTTACTTCCTGAGCTCCAAAAACATTCTACTTCAGACTTTGTGTGAATGTTTGGTGTTCTCAGCTGCAAACAGGCCAGGCATTTGCAGATTTTCAAACAGGCAATGCTCCATTTCAACTCATTGTTATCTGTCATATGTGCAAAAGGCAGCAGTTGGATGGTAAGCCAAACACATTGACTTGCAAATACCTGATTAAGCTTTCTGTTCTGATCTTAACTGTAGTCTTTTGCAGCCTCTTCCCACAGCAATTAAACATTCACCTGAACACTTAAGGATTTTTGGCTATGCTTTTCTATTCATTATAGCAATAATAATATTTTGCATATATATGCAAGTTCTTAAAATAGAAGCTTGGTTTTGACTTCCAGGGATGGACAGCAGAACAAAGGATAGAGTTAATTAAGGAATATTCTGCTCATTATATTCCACATATTTATTTGTTTAGTTTAACATATATGAAAACTAAAAATATTAAATATGTGAAGTATCATAACATTTGCATAGACCACATTCTCTTTGTGACTCTTTCCAATGTTAGACGAATACACAGCATCTGTGTATTAAAAAGTCAAAAGTTTTTCTCTTTAGATGTTGGTGAAGAACATCAACAAAACATATAATTTGCTCACGTGTCTATTTTTGACTGTGTATTGAAACTGAACATTTTCAGTACTGGGTAAAGAAATTCACAAGTTAAAAAGCTTGCTAAAAACTTGCTTAGAAAAACAATAATATTAAAGTAAGTACAAATAGCATCAATACAAGTAGAATGTTTACATATATATCAATTTAAACATTTCCGAAACTCTTCTTAAGAAAGGCCATTATTATTTATAGTTATCATTTAAATGTGGGTGTGTAAATCAAAAAAAAATCAAGGGTGTTGGCAGAGACATTGAACCAAGCCATGAGATGGCCAGATGGCCATTAGGATGTCCAGAAGAAATCTGGAACCAAACTAGCTTACAAGATATCAACGGCCTTTTACTGTATTTATGTATATTTACATCTGTTTTAATGATGTTGCTATTGCCAAAGATACACTTATTGATATGTTAAAATGTTATAAACAGTGTACTTGGATACACAGCACTGTATATCATCACACTCCTAACAAAGTATGTATGTTCAAATTAGAAAGAAATAAAGAAAATGTAAGATTAAACAAATATAATACTGTACGATCATCTAAGATCACCCATCACTAATTATTTGCATTGTGTAAAGGCTGCTGTTTTAAATGATGCAGAAAAATAAATCAAATCTAGAAAAAAATAAGATGCTTGGCTTGTGAACATGTCCGATATCTGGCATATTCCTCAAAACTTGCCGCACCATTAGATCATAAAATCTTGTTTTGATACAAAGAAACAATACAAACTCTATGTATTGCAGATCTGCTCCAATTCATACACATACAGACACTGGTATTGAGATGTATTTGTTTTTCGCAGAAACTGTTTTTGCAACTTGTAAAAAGACAGTTTGAAGCATGTATGTATTTTGCAGCATCTTTTTAGCTCAGCTCAGAATGCCTAAGGATCTTGCCAACGACTCAGGAAGCTTGAGTACTTAATGTAGAGCTGTATGATGGTCAGCTATCTGCCCGACACTTCACTCTGATTTACTTTAATGCATTTCTTTTAGTTAGGAACACTTATATGCATGCCACAGCCCTACATACAAAAGTCTGAGGTCAAGCTATGCAGCTATGATGTCTGTAAGTTTCTCAGTTTTCTATGTTACAGACTCAATTCAAGGCAACAACAAAATCCATATCACATGTCTGACACCATGACTGTTCTATACTTTCATGTCTTTTCTTTCTTTATTACTAGCAGCAAAAGTAAAAATGTTGTGTGGTGTAGAATAAGCTGGCCCTCAAGGCTATTGCCATAAGCTTTGGGGGCTATCACCATCAACATGCTAAATAGCGTTACCCCTAGATCTTCATTCGTTCTCTGGAATGGTGTTTATGAACACCAACCATGATTTATTAATGAACAATGTTCTCACGGTTTATAGGCATTTAACAAACTAATAGCTAATTTACACTGTGTTACCACAATATCCAATGCAGTTGATCCACAACTAAAGGTAGCACAAAACCCCTTTTTTCCTTTCCAATATCAAATCCTATGTCAAAACCTTGGGTATATCTGTATCAATACTTCTTTAAAAAGACTACACTTTAAAATCAAGCCAGGTTTTGTTGAAGTGCTTCACTTAAAGAGAATGTTTTTATTTCTGCATAATTCATTTGTTAAGATGTGTATAAAACATTTAGAGTGGTTTGATGTGAGCCTAAAGTCAAAACTGTTCACATAAGTGATTATAGGAACCAGATGTCCAAAGCATTTAATGTCTGTAAAACAGTGGTGACCAATCCTGTTCCTGGAGATCTGCTGTTCTGCAGGCTTGAGCTGCAACCCTGACAACTTCCATTAATGGCTTTCACAAGCACTTGATTAGCTGAAGGAAGAGTGTTAGGTTTGGGTTGGAGGCAAAACCTGGCAAAATGTTTTGTTTGGGGACCACTGCTCTAAAAGATATCTTATATTATAGAGTTCCCTGAGACAATGTTGCGTTAGAAAGATTTTGAAATAGATTTTCAGGTTCTTAAAAATCCATTCATGGAGGAGAGGGGTGGGCAGGTGTACAAGGTAAAACAGTAAATAAAGAAAACAAGATTTTTTTATCTACAAAAACCTCAGATGGCAAGTGTAAACTAACCAGTCCATCTGGTTAGTAAATACAATGTCTATATTTCTGTTGTAGATTGGCAACTTCTGGTTCTGGTGAAAACAAGACCTTGGTGGTAAGTGTCTCTGCAAGGAACCATTTCACTTTCTTTAGAACTCAGCATTTCACCTCAAACTCTGAATGACTCTGTTAACATCAGTGACTGCAGTATACTGAAGTTTTGAAAAGGGATGAAATTAGCTTTCAAGATGAGAATCTAAAAGTACTATATCAAGCACAACTACCCCATT
This sequence comes from Megaleporinus macrocephalus, assembly GCA_021613375.1. Lineage (NCBI taxonomy): Eukaryota > Metazoa > Chordata > Actinopteri > Characiformes > Anostomidae > Megaleporinus > Megaleporinus macrocephalus. The sequence goes on from CM038713.1 coordinate 21,574,763, forward strand.
AGAGGAAATACACAACTAACAACAATACGAGTTATTTGGTACAGGATTGGATCCGATTGTCAATTTTGCTCTGTCTGATAAGCCAATCACTATTAAAGTCTAAAATCTATCTGTAATTCCAAAATATGTTCACTCTGTAATTTAGATGAGGGAAATTCTCAAATGCACCCCAACCAGAGACTAGAACTGCGCTGGTGCTTTGAAGTTGCAGGGTTTCATTAATGGAACATATGACATTATGTTTCTGCCAAACGAAGTAAACTGAAAGTGACGATCTAGTCTTGTTCACGTGCAATCACCTGACAGGTCTAAATTAATATCGTTTCATTCAGCAAAGTTGAGAGAAACAACTTCAAGAAGAGTTCAGAACTTTATCCCATGCGGAAATCTCATTTCTATGGTAACGATCTTTGGATCAAAGAAAACGGCTTAGTCCAGCTAAGGTGAACAGCGGACAAAGGCGGCTTTTATGCGCTGCTTCTCTTCGCTTTGTCGCCTCTGGATAAGCTCTCCAATAAAGCGACTTTCAATAGAAATCAGATTAGAGCTTCAATGGAGGGAAGACTCTCACCAAACAACCGTCTGACGACTGAACCTGCTATTACGGAGGGATCATTCCCCCAAATGCAATTACTAGTTTTGGTTTGAATGGATTAGCTTTGCAGAGGACTTCTTCTCCACAGCGGATGTATCTTCTTAGCTGACCAGTCCGCACCAAACCAACAACAGATCCTGTTTACTGAGCAGGGCCGGCGCAACATGGTGCACACCGAAGCTACTTTCCTTCGCGTTGTTCATCTCGCCTGAAAGTAGGAACAGCTTCCAACGGATCTCCTGACTTTTGTTCCGACTGAGCTTCTTTTGGCAGCTCGTGGCGCATCAGTGTTCGCCAACAAGCATATTCAATAGCTAACATTTCTTCTTTCGACCACCAGAGCATGCAGAGTATAAACACCTGTCAGATTTCTTTACAATAGTGGTGAGCCAGATCTCACAAACCATCACTACAACCCACATATATACATTTATTTGTAACATCTTTTCCAAAAATAGCTGGGACGCTGTGCAAAACGTAAATAAAACAGAAAACCTGAATCATTAACACTCAATATTTAGTTAAACATATTACAAAGACAACATACTTTATGTAGAAACTATGAATTTATTGTATGCACATTGAATTGTATGCCAGTTACATGTTAAAAGACCTTGTTGAGACAACAAGCAACATGTATAAAGAGAGTATCCCAGAGAGGTTGGATCTTTAAGAAGTCTAGATGTGCAGGGGTTCGCCACCCTGTGAAAGAATTAAAAGAAAATAATTCAAAAAAATTCAAAAATAAAGTTTCTTAACATAAAATAATAAAGAACTTTAAATGTCTGGTACATAATAGCAACAGAATTCAGATTAAAACTTTACAATGCAAAAACTATGTATACACGAGCTCATTTAAGATAGACCGAGGAGAACAGGGGAAAAAAATCAAAATTTTAAATCACAGACGCTGTGTCCCCCGGGCTGAAGAGGAGAGAGACCACCCGGCTTGTTATCAGCACATGGTTCAACGCCGGCATCTGTAATGGTACAAGTGCACATAGTATGGGTGATATGCACAGCTGTGACGTCACCAGCTATGCTGAATGATTTATACCTGAGTTGGAGCAACATATGCTGCCATCCAAACGACATCTTTTTCAGACAAGGTCTTTATATTTCAGCAAGACAATGAAACACAGTCTGCGCTTATTACATAGCTCCGTAGTAAAAGAGTGACACACTGGCCTGCCTGCTGGTCACCCATAGAAAACATTTGGTACATTATGACAAGATGAAAAGACAAATTATGACAAAAGAGAGACTGAACTGCAGCTAAATCCTGTATCGAGAAAAAAAGAGGAAAACATTTCTATTTCAAAACTTCAGCAATCGGTCTCCTCAATTCCCAAATGCTTACAGAGTATGTTAAAAAAAGGTGATGCAACACAGTAGAAAACATTATTTGTTGAAAACGTGTTTCTGGCATCAAATTCAAATGGTCATACATATTTTAGCAAACAAGAAAATGCATTTGTTTCAGAATGTAACACTTAATTCTACGCTTATATAGTAGTATAACTTTCTGTGAGTGGTTTTGAAGGTTTCCTAAATCTGGTTGTCATCACCACAACTATTGTTCACAATACTGTTTCAGTAAATGTATCTATAGATCATGATCTAACAATTTAGAAATAAAAAAATCAGTGAATTCCTTTTTTAACTTGCTATTTTTTTCATAGAAGACACCAGAGTGGAAGTGCTAAGCTTTTGGGGCCATCGCAATCAACATTCCAGAGTATAAATAATGTTATAATTCTATATCCATAACATATATCTATAATTCTAGATCCACAACAAAATCTTATAGTCTGGATGTTTCGGTATATGTATAACTACACTTATTTAATACTTTTAGAGGCGGTTTTGCGCATAAGCCATGTCAGTGTTATATAAACTTTCTATTTATTTACTGCATCTATTAGACACATAAAGACGCGTCGGTTCCCCTTTTCAGACCTCTTCTCTTTACAATCGGATAAACATTATTTTGGAGTAAAGCTCTTAGTGAGTCAGTATAAAAGAAGAACGCATGAGCGGGAAAACGCAATAGAACGCAAAGGCCAGCGCGGAGAGTCTCCGGGTCAGATAAACATTCAGGCTGAGTAAACAGTGGTGTGGGTTTTAGAGTGTCTGGTGTTGAGGAGGTGACTCTCAGGTGTGAACCCATCGTGCGCTTTTAACGTTTGTCTCGTGGAGAGCCACGCAGAGGACACGCGCACAAGCGCACGTGACTATCTCGCACCTTTACACGGAAAGCAGCCCTGCGCGTGTTTTGCTTCTTGGTGAACAGCTTCATTCATTATAAACGAAACTTGCTTGTTTACTCGCTAGTGTTACTTCATGAAGGTGATTCTCTGACGTCATTCTGATGATTAGATCAGTTTAGTGTTTAAGATTAGATACTAAGGAATGTAATATATTACAGATTGTGAAGGATCATTTAGAAATGACTACTATCACTCATTACTAATAAGGAGATAAATATACATCTGTGCTGTTGGAGGGTGAGCTGGTGGGCCCTGGGGAGACTGATAAAGGAGACTTCTACTTTTTCTTTCAGAATGTGTGCATAATTGAATGCTTAGGTAATGAAGGTAATTTCGGCTGAAATGCTTCGCTCCAGAGAAATTTGCAGAGTCAGAACTGTTGGAGGTGGTGCTGGGGGGAACCAGACGCCTCAAACGTGTAATGCCTCTTAAAGCTTCCTCTCAGAAAGGCACTGCAGTGTATGGCTATAAATATGCAGTATATATATATATATATATATATATATATATATATATATATATATATATATATATATATATATATATATATATCCGTGGTGGGCAGCATGTAGGACGTAGTAAGCCAAAGTTGTCCCCCCCAAAAAGTCATTTTAATCCGATTTACTTTTCCGATTATTTTATTATAATTAACGTCACATCAAAGCACTCTAAATGACTTTGTGGAATAATGTGGAATTCTCCTTTAACTGTAACCTACTCCAGTGTGTGAAAGGGTGACTTTGGCTATGGGCACACCACTGACTTGTGTGTTAGAGGTTATGTCAGTATGCCTCTATCCACTTGGGGAAGGCCATATCATTGGAATTAACATTCGTGGCGAAGACCAGCCTCTGTTTGCTGGTGGCAGTCGTTACTGTGGGACATGAGTCTTGGCTTAGTTCTCATGGACGTTGGTTAATTGTCTTTTATTCAGTGGCCCCAAAATACACAAGGACGTGCGGTCTTTCTCAGCTGACCTGTCACCTCCCGACCTCTCCTCCTAGGTCCTGGTGTCCTATGAGGGGCTAAGGCATATGCAAAGGAGCATATGCAGTTTGTTGTGGCCATTTGTTTCAAAAGTGTAAACACTAGCATCCGGTGGAGAGTAGCACGTGTCCTTGGATGGATATTGAAACTAAAAGACTGCAGAAACATTCAGTTGCGTCACGTGGCCATTGGACAATGCAAATATAGTAGTTTTTTATACATGGGGTAAAATATGGATTTTCTATTAGTGGCCAAACCACTAGATTAAGTGATGTTCACTTTTTTGGCCATGTGGTTCGATCAGTGAGTGCCAATAGTGGTTGCGAGCGTGCACTACTGCTTAAACTCGCCATGTCTGGACTGGACTCCTCGCAGAAACATGAGATACATTTAAACGCATTTCACTTCTGTTTCATTAGCATGGCACGTTAGCGGCCCCATGAATGGTTAATCCTTTTATAGGCTTCTCGCTCCAGCTGAGGATGCTGAGCTTTGGGTGGGTGTGAATGAACACTGATCTAAAAGGCCGTGCCCCCCCGCCCCCGTTAAGGAAAAAAAGCGCGCGCCGTCTTTTTAAATGCCTTTTATTCATGTCTGTTTAAGCCCCTGCGGGTGGGAAATGAAGGGGGACCAGTCCCCCTCCACGGGATATTAATTGGAGGTGAGGGTCCACAATACGGGCGTATGTTGCCTCATCAGTTCTTCATTCTGCGTCTAATGGCCTGTTGGTTGGGGGTGGGGGAGCGGCAGTAGGGCGCAAACACAGTCTGAATGCCTTTTCTCGGCGAACAGCTGCGCCGTGCGCGGCTCGCCTGCCCCCGTCATTAGAGCGGCGCGGCTCGCATGACCACACGTGGCTTTAATGCAGGACACAGCACAGGTGTCAGCGTAGAGGTGGTCAAAGCCACTGCTGTATTCCGAGGGTGGGATGGACCAGCCAAGAGTTTTCATGGCAAATCAATGATTAATAATCTTCTATTTTAAATTTCAGTTCAATAACTTAACCTATCAGTGGGCATCTCCATAATCTGATCTGTCCTTTGCTCCACATGTTGTCCAGGCCTGGACTAAAAGACGCGTATGATCTTGACTATTCTCAAACAGGGCTCAAAGTTGGGGTGAAACTGGATTAATAGACAAATCTTGATTTAATGCCAGTTAAAGCTTAAACTTTATTGAAAGCCCCTGAACAACATGAATTGTATGTGCCGGAGTGCCTGGGGGGCTCCAGGAGTGGAACCAGGAAACACCACTGGCCATTAACTGCTTCATCACTTGTTCACAGTGCTGGTAATGGGAACCAGATGTTTGTATAATTTGATGCCTCTAAAAGCTCCCTTGCAGAAAGTGATTACATGAAATGGTTACAAATACGAGCCTCATGAGACGTGGTTTTATGGTGGTTTGGGGAGTTTCTGACCAAAAAGATATATTTAAAAATGAAGTCTCTTACAACAGAACAGATGTGAGACAAAAGAGTACTCAAAGAGCACGACCAGTGACTGTGTATATCCTAACATTTGATTTTCACTGAATTTAAAAAAAGAAATGTGCAGAACTGTTTGTTTACAGTTTGTTCAGCAATTGAAGTATAGTTTTTTTGAAGTAAAGTTTAAATAATTAGTTAAATTCCCCTTTAAATTATAACCAATTGATGTATAGATGTCAGCTGCTTAACTTGTTAAAAAGCAACTATATGTTATCTACATGTACCAGTTTCTTTATTTCAAACATTCACTGATTAACCTCCCTGTTGCCTGTCTTTTGTCATGCACAATCTATTTATCCATCCTCTAGTTCTTCAATGTTCAGTGTCTGTCTACAGAATCATCCTCCTTTTTGTTTTTGTTTTTATAATGGACCTCTTTTGACTTAATGCCTACATGTATATAGAGTGTCTGAATTCCTCATATCAGCACCACACACACCATGTGCCATGTCAGTGTCACATCAGCGCCACCGCCGTTCTGAGAATGATATGTCATTCAGTGGTTATGTGCCTGACAGCAGATAATAGTCTATAATCATGACATCGTTGCTGCCCAATGAAACCAAGTATTGTTGGTTTTTCTTTGTACATAAGCAAATATGTCCATCATTTGAACATGAATAAAAAATTACATCAACACAGTTATTGCCCAAAGGAAACTGATAGGCCATGCAATGGACTGGTGAACTGTCCATGGTGTACCCAGCCTTTACCCGATGATGCTTGGCTCCAGCCCCCCCATCCCCCCCCCCATGACTTTATAACATGATGATTAGCTGAATTCAGTGTGTTTGAACCAGACAATGACCCCAAACTATTCTATCACATCTGCATTTAGCAGTGGTCCAGTCTTTGCTGAGAGGAGCTCTAAAAGTGTGGTAATGCATGGTCCCTTATGCTTTAGTACAGGAGTTTCTGATCCAGGAGATTAACTACCCTGCATAGTGCACTCTTCCACACCTGATCCAGATAATGAAGACTTTCAAAGACATCTGGGTTTTAGAGTCAGGTGTGTGGGATCTGAGCTCTCCAGGAACAGGACTGATCACATTTTGACCTCAAGGTATTGGACTCAGCACGAAATACAGAATCATCATCATTTATGCTTAATGCTCTCAAAGTGCCATGATATTTTTGACAGGTCACATTTTTATGTTAAATTTCCGTCTTATAATTTAAATCCACCAAATAAACAGTAACAGTATTTTTACTTGTGCACAAGAGTGTTCTCTTCAGATGATGATTACCTTCACTTAAAAAGTCAGCAAAACATGTCATTTGCTCAGGGCCCTCCAAACTTTTGCATTACCACTGTATTAGCATTCAGTGAGCCATTACAGTCATGGTTTAAGAGGCAATTTATAACCTGGTGCAGGCAAACCTTCATAACTGAAAAGCTGTGGAGAGCACTTCAGGAGTTTTGCATGATTGCATGACTTTACATTTTACTTTATTGATTATATTTTTATGAATATTTATTTTATGCTGATTTAAGGTGAGTTGGAGTAGAAGAAACCCCAGACAAAAACAGACCTTGAAGGGTTTTAGAGACCTAGAACTGGTTCGTCTGTGGGATCACACTGAGAAACTCATTTTTGGCTCCTTTTTTAAATATGTATGCAAGTTTATTGCAGCAGCCTCTAAACTCTTAACTTCATAGTTGCTCCCTTTGTTCATCTACTCTGTGATCAGAGTCTCTTGTTTGGTAGTGATGGTGCAGATTAAATTTTTTGGTTCCAGACCTCTTCAAAAAGATTTCCTGTCACGTTCAGATTAGCAAAAAGGCCTTAACAATAGCTGTTAACTTGATATTTTACTCACATAATGGAGCAATCACATAAAAACAGCAATCACACATGTTTTTACATAAGCTCTCTATATCTCTTACAATTCACTGCTTTATTTACTAAGTCTTAAAGACTCATATATATATATATATATAGCTCTGATTGGCTGCTCTGACACACATAACTTCAGCAAGGACAAAGCCATTCTGTTGTATATGTGTGGCCATACTGTTGTAGGCCGAATGGGAAAGTTTATGTAATTTTTGCAGCAGTTAAACAAAATTAAGCTGTTCAAAAAGACACTTAAATATTAATTAGCAAAATAAAGAATTACACTATTGCCAAAAATGTTATATGTAATAAACCCCTATGTTTATACTATGTTGGCAGTAACCTGTAGAGCCAGCCTTACTTATAGCACCACTTCTCACTGAAACTGTCAATCAGGATTTGCCATCATGCATATTAGGAAACTAAAACATTACACGTGAGAAGTGATTGAAAGCCCAACATATGTAAACAAAATTTATTCACAATATTGGCAAACAAAAACAAACATTCTCCACAGCTGAATGATGATCAAGCACAAATAATCAGTCTGTAAGTGTAGGCGAAAGCAAGGTTGTCTAATACAAGGGCATAATCATAATCCATTCATCAGTCAAGCCTTTCCAACTGGGAGGCCCTGGGAGCGCTGGTATTCCTGCTGCAGGCTGGCCAGGACTTCACGGTGCTGCTCAGACTTTCGCTCCATCTCTTTCAGTAATGTTTCATAGCGTTGGCTGAAAAGAAAGCAGTTTCCATAGACACAGATTAAACCTCTTTAGAGACTACATTGTATATAAGAATTCTCAAATAGCCCACGCTGTCTATAGCGGAGGAAAACAGAAAAGATAACATGAGGGGCCACATGTTATGTGAATAACTGCATTTATTTAGTTTAAAGTCTGCCAGAACAATAAGCTGCAGCCCTCAGCTTACATTTCACCATTGATGTACTCCAGCCTCTTGCCCACTGTTGCCTTGGCTTCATCTAGATCTTGTTTCACCAGTACTGGTCCAATAAGTTTGTAAACGGTATTCTGGCTATCCAACAAGTCCAGCTCCTGAGATTGAAGACAAGACATGTACCATAGTGTTAGAACCTTTACACCATTAACACTGCATTAATAAAGTGTATAATGCAATAATTATAAGGGAAAATAGTAGATTTACTGCTTTTACAGTAAATAAAATTGATATAACAGCATTGTAATCTGGTTCCCATCACTGCTACTGTGAAGTTAAGAAGTTTCTCTGCACTAAACCACTCTGAATTACTCTGTTTACCCAAAATATCTAATTATCTCATGATACTTGTTCTTACCTCTTTAACTATGTTATTCTCGGTCAGCTGAGCCTCAAGTTTCTGTCGAGCTGACATGCTTTTACTGACATCTGCAAAATAAACCACATAAGAGATCATTACATTGATTGCACGTTCACTGCAGTCAAAAGAAAGAAGACTGAGTTATTGGAGGAATAAGAGATCCCTGATAAAATAGACCAATATTATAAGAATATTAAGAATAGCAACATTATTCTTATCACTGCACATTTACGATAGTCGTGTGAAATTAGTGAAGGCAGACGAGACCACAATACGTTTTATGCTGCACAAAATTATAATAATCGAAAACTGTCTTCTGAGTTTTCTACAGATATCTTCAGCCCTTTACCAATATTAACCGTATGCACTTGATTAAAAGTATATGATAAAAGTAATCTTGTTTAATTAGATACAGTGCAGCACTGTGTGTGAAATGGTCAGTAAAAATCACTGGATTTGGATGGAATTTTTAAAGTTCTCTGACTATTTAGTTCTACTGACTGCCGTTCTGTTGTCAGTTGTAAAGGAAATATTTAGTTGTAACTAACAGAAGGAAATGTGTTGTCCTAAGAACAACAACTAATCAATACTTTCTTAATTATACCAATTTTTCATCTTTTTACATTTACAGTATTTGGTTTAGAATCATATTCAGAGTGACTTACAATCATGACACACACAAAAATAGGCAAAAGTAGTTTTAGGCGTCTCATCCAATAAAAATTTAATAATTTATATTTTTCTATTACCTCATGTTAGAAAGCCATAATGTTCAGATCAACGATGTAACTCAGCCTCCTCCAACAAAACACATCACAATGGTCTCTTTCATTTGTGTTGTGAAAATCAACATGTGTTTTTTTTTTTTCATTCAGAAGATATCTTGTAATGATGCTTTGATGTGTGACGTCACTGCCCCCCATTGGCAGCCAAATCGCACCAAAGCAGTCTTGTTTGTCTGTGCTGGTTTGTGCTGTACACATAAATACTTGTGATTTAATTTACAAAGCTAGTCAAAAATGACTTTTTACTGCATTACTGTGTAATATCTTCCAACATGGCACAAACCGACCAGACCACTCTAATGCAGTTCAGACGCTGATGGGGGGCTGAGTAATGTCTCGGTAATAAAACGTTTCATCTCACCAGGTGCAAGCACAGTGATTATTATGGCACAAACTAACATTAAATAATACTGTTTTTAGGCTTACAGACTGTTATTTTCTGTAGGACTGACTCCACAGCAACCATCACAGCTTGACTGAATTTTGCCTATTTGTCGTGGATGTTTTATAGTTCATAAAGAAATCATTAGCACTTTGTTTATGTATTATATCTTAGTAGTACTGGACACGCACACTGTGTTCAGAACTCCTTTTAAATGTTTACACTATAGTAAAACCTGTCTGTACTATAAATCAATATGGTGCCACTTTTCTGGATTATTATGATGGAAGACCTCATATTCACTTTTCTACAAACTGAATCCTCAGTCCTTTTATATTCTCTCTCTCTCTGCACAGGTTCTGTCGCTCCATCAAATAAGCAGTATTGTATTGCCTTTCCTGCTGAAAATGAGCAGCACTGTTTTGTACTGACCTACACCTGAGCTACTGACTCAGTTCAGCATTAAGAGTGTAAATGGACACACAGGCACTAGAACAGATGAACAACTGAATACACAGGCTATAAACACACTATATAGATAATATACCTGTGTCAGGTACAGCTTTTGAGGGTAAACCTGACAACAGACGTAACTGAGGTTAGCTTCTAATTAGAATTTCCAGTTCCACCTTAAATATAACTGCTGCACCATTTAAGGTGGAACGAGGAGTTCGAGGATAAGGAGCTAACGAGGGAGTGATATTTCTTCTCGACGAGGCTGTTAAGATTTCAGCAGAACAGCATCGACATATAAAAGACATCTCGCTTCACTCGAGGCTCGATGTTAATGTTCAGTATTTTAGGAGGAAAATAGTTGATAATAAAGGCTGATGTTCCTCTGCTGCTCCAGAAGCTCGCCGTGTATACAGACGAGTCTTTATATGGCAGCGCGTTTCTGACTGAGCCGCGTCCGTCTGTCCGTCTGTCTAACACATACATACCTTTCTGTATCTGTTTATATTTATCCAGTTCAGTCTGCAGCTTTCTTTGTATCGCTTCCGCCATATCAACGGTGGTCGTTAACTATTCAGAAGTGTCTGAATTCACGAAAAATAAATCCTGCTGATTTCAACTCGACTGCATGCAGGCTTAACGTGGGCGCAGCGCTAATGACGGAATCATCACGCGACTAGTTGGGCGTGGAGTGTGTATGAGAGTCATATCGCCCCCTGCTGTTCTCTCACAGTCACTACAACCAGTTCAGTACAAGCAGTACAGCTTCTGAACCAAACACTGTACAAAAGACATTATCTTATACTCTATCATCACTGTCTAAAACAAGTATTTCCAAAATAGTGACTTTACAGGAGGGGAAGGGGATGTAGAGCAGCTGTCGTGCTCAAATAATATAAAAATGGAAGTGTTTCTTTGGACAGCAACGAAATATAGTCTGAGTTCTGAACACTTCAAAACATTCACTTCTGTTTATAATCCGAGCACCAAACATTCGTTTTTCATACAAACACATTTTCGTACAGTTATATATTTCGACATGCTAAAGACTACCACATGTACGAATTCATTTCTTATTTTAAAACATTTAATAGCTACACGTGCAAATTTTAGTTCTTTGTGAAATAATGAATTCATTCTACAATTCAGCAAATCAAAAGTTATTTATTAGGGCTATTTCTGAAAACTGTGGGCCTTATGAGGAGCAATGTTATTAATTTTACTGGGGGGGGGGGTTCTCCCACCAGAGTGAATTGGAGAAAGCTTTCCAGTGACAACAGATGTGTTCACTAGTATTTTTAACATTTTACTTGGTCGAGTTTTTGGTATGTACGTTGGGCATTTACATTTCTCTCTTGTGGAAATCTCCCTTTGCTGGAGCAGACTGTATGTAGTTCGTCCTCCAGCGCGTCTGGGGGCAGCAGTCCCTCCCAGCGTACAGCCCCCCTCTCAGTGGGACAGCGGTTTGGTAATATGGCACCGCACATGGTTTGAATAGTAAGAGAGTAAACGTGAAGGTCTTTTCGTGTCTGTGTGTGACCTGAATCCGCCCCGCAGAGGTAACCATACATTTTAGTTTCTTTCCACAATGACAGCATCTCTACCACTATTCCAGAGGAGTAGCTATTAATGTGAAGCTCGTCTTTAGATAGATAGACAGTTTAATACTGCTCATGTGCTGCTTCTTTAACACCTTTAATGAGACGAGGTTACCGTATCAGTTTATCAGTTGGCTGGAAGAGTTGGCTGCTTGCTTTCTGAAGTTAGCTTCTAGTTCTTATTCCCCACTAATACATCACCTTCAGACCGGGTCTTGAGCGTAAACCTAACAACAGACGTGACTAAAGAAGTTAGCTTCTTATTCTGATTCCCAGTTCCACCTTAAATGGGTCTGTAGTTACATTTAAGGTGGAACTGGGAATCAGAATAAGAAGCTAACTTATTTAGTCACGTCTGTTGTTAGGTTTACGCTCAAGACCCGGTCTAAAGGTGATGTATTAGTGTCTGTTCAGTACCTGACACATGTATATTATCTATGTATTGTGTTTATAGACTGTGTATTCACTTATGACAGGTAATGACCGGTTCTCATCTGTTCTAGTGCCTGTGTGTCCATTTACACTCTTAATGCTGAACTAAGTCAGTAGCTCAGGTGTAAGTCAGTACAGAACAGTGCTGCTCATTTTCAGCAGGGAAGGCAATAACATTACCTTTTATTTGATGGAGCAACAGAACTTCTGTGCCGAGAGAGAGAATATAAAAGGACTGAGGATTCAGTTTGTAGTAAAAGTGAATTGGGATCTTTCATCATAATAATCCAGAAAAGTGGGCAGGTTTTACTATAGTGTAAACATTTAAAAAGAGCTCTGAACACAGTGTGTGTGTCCAATGTTACTAAGATATAATACATAAACAAAGTGGTAATGATTTCTTAATTAACTATAAAACATCCACGACAAATAAGCAAAATTCAGACACGCTGTGTTGGTGTGATGGTTGCGGTGGAGTCAGTCCTACAGAAAATAACAAAATCTACAAAGTAATTTAGTAAATTCACATTCTGGCTAAAGCTGGAAAGACTAAATGACAAATTTTTAGAGTTATGTTAGATCTGTATCATGCTGTTTCTTACTCACTGAAGGAAAGAAAGAGAGAGAGTAACTGATGGGGCAGTAAAAATGGCAGCATAATAGTTAAAAGTTTTTTGTCTGGTTTGTTTGGTTTTTACAGTATATTGAATGGTGTGTGTGTGTGTATATATATATATATATATATATATATATATATATATATATATATATATATATATATATATATATATATATATATATATATACACACACACACACACACACACCATGTTGGGGCGTGTATGTCTTAACAGTCGGGGATCCCTTTAAGAAAAGAGTACTTTATAAGTGTTATAGTTGACTCTGTGACTGTATTATTTCTCTTATTTTAATGCTTGAAATACTCTGGTTTGTTTGACCGGCACTGAGAATTGCATGCAAATCACTGTGAAATTTTGGACCACTTTCATGTTTTGTGAAGACTGATGGTGTTTATGTAGCCCCTTTGCAAATTGAGAAACGTTAAGACAATTTAGGATTATTAACATATTTTGCTTGGTTGATTAATATTATTAATATTAGTTTATTATTATTTGATACTTGTTTTTCCCCTGTCATAGATTTGTCTTGTCTCCAATTATTACACAAATAGTTGGTCGAGATGCAGCCTTTTCCCTGAAAGTGTAATTTTACAGTAACTTGATGGTGGTGAGATGTGTGGGGTTATGGATGTTGCATTCATGTGCAGGAGGGTTGTTCAGCACTGACACTGTTAAGTTGATCAGTTGCTGTTATGAACTAGTGATGGGCCAATCCAGTGTTTTTCAGTTCCGATCCGATACCGATATATAACTGCCAATACCGATACCGATATATAGGCTTTTTAGTTTATTATTATTCCACCCCTTGGGACATCCACCTTACAAATACTACATGTAGCCTTTTTGCTGTTCGGCGTTTCCAAAGAGAAAAATCTTCACACAACGCACATTTTTCAGCCAGCTGCAGACTGAAGCTGCTGGGGGTTCAAGGTAAACTGTGGAACTGGAATACGGATCACTGGTGCGTTTCATGTTAACGTTACTGCACGTTTATTGTCCAGCTCAAGCTGCAGACTGGAAAATGGATCGGTAAGTGGATCGGCAGCATCCGCCCGATATCTGATACGTTAAATTACGTCAATATCGGCCCTGATACTGATATTGTATCGGATCGGTCCCATCTCTATTATGAACTACAGAATGTCAAAACCTGCATTTCAAAAAGGAATAAAACTATAATCAGTTCAGAAATGCTTGCATTAAGCGCATTAAGACGGGCATATTAAGTAAATAATAAATAAGTATATTTATATTAGTAATCAAGTGCTGCTAAGAGTATTTTGACGGTTAATAAAGTAATTGCATCAACATTTCTGCCATCTATATAAAGGATCATAATCAGTTTTCTGTTTTCAGGGCAGTCCCAGTATATTGAACATCTGCTTTTGGCTGATGTTTGGAGTGACTGTCTAGGCCAATGCCTTCTGTATTATTGGAATTGTAGGAAATTTTGACATGTTGAGATTTTCCTGTTTATTGCAGTTAATTTACACCAACATTTATAAATGATTAATAAAATAGTGTAATTACCATTTGACCCTGAGACTGGGGAAGTTTGTAGTAATGCTAAGCCTATTAACAGAATGTTGTATTTCTTGAGAAAATTTGTATTTTAGAATTGAATTCAATTAAATTTCAAGTTTTTCTGGTAAATCTTTTTGACCTGCCTTTGGGAGCCAAAACCTATATCTAAATAAAAGCACTCAAGTGAAAGTAAAAGCTGTTCAAGAAAAGTATGAGAAGAATTACCAAAAGAACTCGGTGGAAAAAAAAACAAACGGACGCTATGTTTAGACTGCCAGCCCAAATCCATTTTTTGCTGTTTGATAGTTTGGACAGCAAAAAAAAAATACAGCACAAACGTGGAACTTTTCGCTGTGAGAAAACAAAAAATCTGCTCTTCTCGTCACAGAGAGTTGTACAATCGGTCATCCCCACATTATATATATATATATATATATATATATATATATATATATATATATATATATATATATATATATATATATCATATTTCCAGTTTCTTGTCACAATAAACACAAACCTAGCATATATTTATGTATACATTTATATACACATACACACGAGGGTGTAGGAGTGTGTTTGGAGTGGGGAAATCAAAGCCCACCTCATCCCCTAAAGTAGTAGCGAGTTAATTCCACTGTGTCTATGGCAGTAACGTACTGTATGTTTAGTGTCGTGGAACAGCATTAGTGGAATTACAGAAAAACAGCAAATAGCGCATCAATATCTGTTCTTCTGTTTATTAGACAAATCAACTTCCATCCCTGCCCGTTCTCCGTTCTGGGTTTAATCCATCACAATTATAAATCAATTTTAAACCTCAGCTCACACCCGGCAGCTCTGCCTGCTTCTCGCCCTGTCTGTTCTACTGATGTATATGATATTTTAAGCGAGGTAGTACTGGACTTGGTGGGTGATTGGTTAAGTTATGAGCTTTTTTGTATGCTTGATAAATGGCACACTCGCTAATCCACTGAAGATCTCACTCCACTCGCTTTTTCTGTCACTCCTTCATCTGACACTCCCCTGTTTGTACCAGCATTCTCCTGATTAAGATGATACATAGTAAAAAAAATTAATAGGCCCAGTTAATGATCAGTTATGATGCAGTCTAGATTGAAACGAGATAAACATTAACATCAGACAGTGCTGCTGCGTTCCAAACAACATTTACATGCTAAACTACTGAAAGCACTTTTAATGATGATGTACTATTTTAACATACTATTTAGGGTGGCAGTAAGCCATTTGGGACGCAGCCAAAGACTAACATTACCTGATGTTTTGGAGTGCTTTTAGACAACTTGACTGTATATTAACGGCATACAACCCAGTATTTTACCATAACAAGCTGTTATACACAAGCAGTTTTCATGGCTGTGATTTACTATCATAGCTGTTCTCTCATTACTGATCTCAAGTTCAGAGTTGGTAAAAGCTTACATGACTTCTTACTACCAAATGCTCCGGCGAGGCAAAAGCAGAGGCCAGTGAAGCTGATTGGAGGCTAAAAATAAGACACAGGATAGCATAAAACTGAAAGGCTCTCTGATTTGCTGGCAAAACACACTACCCTAGACGTCACTTTTTTAAAAAAAATTATTTTGTTTATTTATTTATTTATTTTTATTATATATATTCCGCCTTATGCAGCTATTCTGCCTTATGCATACACGTTACATAATGTAATGTGTATATGTGTGTGTATATACAGAATGTTTTATAAAATAAAAAGAAATAATAATAGGTAGTTTATCATCATGGTCTACTCTGCTGGTCTGATTTAGGTTACATCATTAGGTACTGTTTAGCTATTACAGTAAAAGGTTCTCTGTTCAACAGCAGCCAACAGAACAGCATCTACGACACCACATTGACTAGCATCAGAATGGAGACAGCCAACGTTAGCACACCATCACATCTGCTATTGCAGTGATTACAGTTAATGAATTCAGATTAAATGCTAATTTGATGCTATTAGTACCAAATCCAGCTGGTATATTACTTCATCTGGTATAATGACTAAGTCGTCTTATAAGCTATCAATAAGGTTTTATATATAAGATCTAATAAGGTATTTCCTCACATCACATGCAGTGAGTTGCAGTCTAAGATAAGTTAGTCCAGTTTGTTGTCGAAGGACCAAACATAACAACCTGATGTAGCAAGGCAGAAAAAGAAAAAATCTTTTGGATTTTGCTGTTAGCTCGTGGGCACGCAGGCCCATGCTCACAGTTTATGCTGCTTCTTAGCTGATGCTATTAGAATGTGTGGCTTGTAAGATTTTTCACATACCAACAGTGTCTATTATCGTAAAGTTGAAAGCTTGAGTGTTACAGAATGCTGACTGCTCTTTAGTTTATGTTTAGCTTTAGATTATTTAGTTTCATTAAACACAGTCCAAGTATTGAGTTTCAGTCAGGAAAATAAAGGCTAGCAATTGAAGTATTTTGCATTCAGGTGCTTGTTGTTGTGCCGTGAAACTGATTGTCAGTCGGTGTAATTGCTTGATCTCCAGGTGCTGGAAACGTACGTTTACAGTTTTAATGCATCTTGTTGCTCTGGACTGAAGCTTAAGTATGTGATGGCCAGGGCTGTAATGTGTTTGTTTTTGTTTGTACCGTTCCTACAAGAATAATTATGTTTCACATTTAGTGAACCACCATTTTTCACATCACCAATATCAGCCTGTCAGCTTGCCTGATTTGTTCTCCTTTACTTTCGACAATTATTCAGTTACATGCCTGCATTCCTCATTTTAGAGCGTCTCGGCTGATCTTAAATGGATGAATGCAATACTGATACTGTGTTTGCTTATAAATGAACGCTTCTTGATGCAGCGGCATTGATTTAATTGGCTCTGCTCTAGGTAGTTAGGCAATGTGAAATTGATGTAGTGGTGATTTGGCTTTTTAAAAAGTTTTCACAAACTTCACCTGAGAGTAGTAGCTCTTTTGGCCGCTTGACTGACCCTCTTTTAGTCCTGTCACTATCAATATGCAACTTCAGAGTGTTGGTGGTATTGGACAGAATGCTAATAAGCCGGAATGCTCCCTGAATTCTGATATTCCTATAAGCTCTATGGCTTATGAATGCTATTCTTTTGAAGTTGCAGTGTAGATTGAGAGTAAAGAAGTCACGCAGTTCACTTATTCATTTTGCCAAAACATTTTACAGCATTTTTAGAAACTATGATACATCATCTTAACCATCATAGTGACATTTTGGTGGGCGCATGAGTGATTTCCAGTCATCGGGGTCAGGCGAAGTAGGTGAAATGGGTGCAGTCTGGTTTCAACAATGGTTAATATTAGAAAGTATAATTTAGTAAACGTTTCTGGAGGTCCTGCTGCAAGGCTGGTTGTAGGGGGAAAGCTCATGCTGGCTTATTCCATATTAAAACCCTGCAGCACAGAACCGCCATCCACCAAATCAAAAAATGCTAATTTGTCTTCCAAAGCAGTTTTTAAAAACAGACTCACAAGCAAGTTTCAAATTCAGACCAAGCCTTGGTCTAGTAATACAGATGGTCAGAATAATAAACAGCCACAGCTAGACTGCCACATTAAATCATAAGAATCTTACTTTTTAATAGAGTCCAGTATGTTGCCATAGATGTTTAGGTTTGACTGATATTTCAGACTAATTTTTGATAATGTTAAAATGTTTAGTTTACACTGGATTGCTGATACAAAAATTGCATAAATTGCATGATCTCAATTTAATTCACTAACTGCATTTGTTCTACAAATAAGTGTTGCAGTTCTTTGTACTACTTGTCAAGGTGGATTTATTCCCAGTTTTTATGTTTCATTAGTGTTTATAAATGGGCATCCAGAGATTGGACATCAGAACACAATTATCCATATAGGTGCATCCCTAGTTGTTTTTTTTTTTTTAACATGTAACTAAAGCCTGTATATTAGTTGTCTCGTGAGGAAGCTTCCAGACCACATCAAACATTAGGCCTGTGCTGCTTGTCTAAAATTGATGAGGTTCTTTCTACTGCCAATATTTTAATTAGTCCCTCTCACTCAGAAATAAAACACTACAGAGAAGTTGATATATCTTCAAAACAAATGATATGTGAAACATCTTGCTCAGAGCCAGTTGTTAATGGCTATATTTGACATGTTTGGTTATATAAAACACTTCAGAAGCATTAATGGGGAAATGCATCACTTCAGTTTAATGGATACAAACAAAATCCTACGGCTTCATATTACAGTGTTAAAAAGTACATCGGGACATTTTTCTAATTTGTTTTTAGTGCATAAAACCACCATTTAACAAGATGTGTGTGTGTGTATATATATATGCATTGATAATTCAAAATTCATGTGTAAACAATTTTAGAGAGAGACAGGAAATGTTCATACTCTGGCCTGTCAACAGTGAACATGAGCGTCAAGCTGAGTATCAGTTGTACAAGCTCATTCCCTGACTAGAAGATTGTATCTGTCATGTCGTTGTGCAACAATATAATAATCTAAAGCGACAGTATTTGCCCCACTAAAGTCAGAGTACTTTTACTTATTTATCTTATATTTTTCATTAAAGCTACACATGTAACCGGCAAAAAGAACATTAATGTTGGTTGTGCTTATTAAGGCAAGTTTAAAAGTACTCAACTCACCAAAACACGTTAGTCCACAACTTCCCCACGTCAGGTGGCACAACCAAAATCTTCACATGCTTTTACAAAAGAGGGGCCAAGGTATTGCATCTAAAGGAAGACCCCAAGTACCCTTCATGGTGCAGTGCCAAGGTCAATAGCCTTTTCACATAGTTTGAGAAAATATTCTTTTTTTTTTTTTCTTCTTGGTAGAATTATTTAATATACCATGCCAAGTGGTGTGACCTCAGGAAAATTATAAACATGTATAATTATTGTGATGAATAATTATTTAAAATAAACAAGTGTAACCTCAAGTTTAAGGATAAAGGCTTTCACTGGTGTAGATTTTTAAAGTAGATTAGAGTTTGAATATAGTCTGAAAAGTCAGGTGACACAACCAGTAAGTCAAATGGTGCAACCAGACCAGTACCTGAAATATCATCAATGGGTCCATAGAAATAGTCCCAAATTACTCTTTTATGAAATATAAATATAATTATTTATATTTTGTTATATTACCAGTTGGAAATATTGCTTTCTTCTGTAAAGTTATCATTTAATAGGCTTTTGTTAGGACAGATATAAATTAAATGATCATCTTTTAGATGTCTTAGTCAAGCAGAGAGTAAATGTGAGTAGTAAGCTATTCCCCAGAGCGGAGCACCTTGCCCAAAGAAATGAAAGCTAATGTATCAAATATGCGTGGCTTCATTCATTGAAAAAGCTGATCATGGAATTGGCATATACATAGTAAATGTGTTTGTATTACAGTTGTGTCTTATCATAATAACATTCATATCATGAAAGAAATATGTTAAATATTACGATATGCTAAATATTAACATTACTGTTATCCTTTATTGTTGTCCAATGAAAAACATGTATTAATTATTATTATAACATTATTGGAACAAGACAGTTGTCACAGTTGTGTTACATTTTCATGATTGGGACGAATAGAAATGCTTAATGGAATTCTGGTTCCACTGACTTAAATTAAAAAAGTTAATTGTATTTGTCCTCTCTTGTAAAGTTACTAATTTGTAGATATTCATTTTCTGGGATGTAGGTATGTAGGTATGTAGGTATGTAGGTATGTAGGTAGGTAGGTAGGTAGGTAGGTAGGTAGGTAGGTGACGATTTATGGCTAGGCCTACAGTTAAGATTAGATTTGAAATACGGTTTAGGTTTCTATATTCTATAATATTCATTTTATTTGCTAGAGTGACAAATAGTTATAAAAAAAAAACTAGCGTTCGATGAATCAGTTGTCCAAAGCAGAAGAGAAGAGGTTGGAGCAGCAGTGGAAAAGCAAAGGGAAAGGGCGATAGAGAAAAAAGCAGAAGAGTATTACACATGAATCAATAAACATAACCCCAAATGCTTCTAATCTTCAAAGTGCTGTGGTGCAAGACATTGCCAATGTAAATGCACAGACTCCCCAATCAAACTCAACAAGGAAAAAAAGAATGGAGAAAGAATACATAACATGGCATAAAGAAAAGATACAGTTACACCAAGATATCCGAAAATTGCATGGAAAACTGAGAACTGCCAAAAGAATATCTGAACAGTTGCAGAATTGCATGAACAGGTTAAGAAAAAGGAGCAAAACTACTAGTGAAAAGAACAAACAAAGGAGAGGACAGAAACTGGCCAGGCTGAGAAAAGTTATTGACTTCCTCTGTAGAGATAAAAACAGTCGTCTGTTGTCAGGGAAAGAAAGAATACTAAACCAAAACCAAAAACGAGCAACAAAGGCGTGTGATTAAGCTCTGCACTGAACTCTGTGATCTCTTTAACTCTGAAATGTAAAAGCCCCTCACGCTGTCGTGCAGACGCTGCGTTCAATACTGGCTCTTCTACATCACACAGCCAAACAGACAGTCAGACAGGAACACTTGTGCAGGCTTGAACCATGAAAATGTCGAGCTTTTGTTCGACGAATTGCAGCAGAAAGGTCTTCTGCAAACCGCTAGCGTTTCCGAGCTGCCGGCCTCAATTGTGTGTGAAAAGTGGGGACATATGAAACAGTGCATATATCCAGTCTGTACCAAAAGTAGCTGCAACACCCATGGAGGACGCCTCGGTAACCTGGCAACAATGGTTCAGAGAAATGAATTCAGAAAGGATAAAGACGCGAGTAACACAACATGGAACATGAGCTGATCTGTTGAGTCTTTTTTACCAGAAGCTTGACGGTCTCGCCAAACCACACTTTGCCTGCTTGCATCGATCCAAAGAATGTAGGGTCTTTCACGTTCTGCCTCATGGATTTTTCATGAAGAGAAATATTTCTTTTTAATGGAAGCAGGAAACAGGTCACACCTGGGTCACCTGTACAGCAGGTGGAGCCCAAACAAATGCAGGCATCTCTGCATTACTCCCGCATGATGAACGAGCAGTACTGGCCCACCTGGACCCTGTGCTCATGAATGTGGTGGAGAGGTGCTGTCCTCCTCCCACAGTTTTTCCCCATACTCCGTGATGGACCAGCCACACAGCTCGAAAGCTTAAAGTCTGCTTTGTGAGTACAGTTCTCGTCTTCTCTTGCTTTCAAATTGCCACTTAGGAACTTCTCTGAGAAGTCCCAAGGAAAGAGGGCCTCTCGTGGATTTGGTGGTGCACTCAAGCATGTTGCTGATTCTGCTGTTTAAAGAGGTGCAGATGTGCAAACCCCAGAAGATCTATACAATGTGATTAAAGAAAAGAGTCAGATCTTTAGGATTAGTGAGTAGGACATCAGGCTGTGCAATGAGGTAGTTCCTGAGAACATGCCACCGGTAAAGGGAACATTAGCAATTCATCAGATTCTTTTCGTAGAGCCTGCAGAAATTCAACACTGGGGAAATCGCTCGCTTCTGTAGCAGCATCTGCCAACGCTACAATCCCTCTCAGCTTGACTTTCAGACATCTAGTGTTCCTCCAGTAGGTCCCCAAGCTGAAGATGGCCGTGAAGATCAAAATAGGAGATTTGTTCTTGTGAAGTACACAGATCACTTAGTTGTCGGTGCAGGCCCAGGGTGCTAGGAGTTGAGACTAAAGTGAGCTATATTCAGTAATGAGAAAGAAGGTTTCTACTTGGCAACATCTTCCTAGTATATCCTAGTTTACTATGTAACTGATGTGTTGCACATTGCATGCATCTCAGAGTCAGGTTTTAATATTTTACAGTTGTCAAAATTCTTAGAAATGTTTTGTTGTTTAGGTAATAAAAAGCGTCTTGTTCTCCAGGTACTTACTCAAAGTTTAACACTTCACCTTAAATGGGTTTATTAAAATGCCTCGGGCTCCAGAATGTTTAATACACACCAATTTGAATTTCTTTTTAAAGAACCATATTTGACACCACAAACAATGTTTTGTAGCTTTTCTTTATTACACTGGGTCATAGGAGAAACATTTTCTTTTTTCAAACCTCCAACTAAAAATAAAGTGCAGTATTTGTCCAACGGAAAATATTCTGCTAAAAATGAAGCAAAGAATATAATTTTTCTGCCTTTTAATGAGAAACCGAATGTAAAGCACGCTTCAAACATGGCATTATGTATAAAATAAAAATATCTTTAAAATATGAGGGTTGTCTTTGCAATACAGACACTATAAAGTTAGTTTATACATATTTTCTTTAGTGCTGAATAACTTGCATGTATAATATTTCTTGTGTGGTCGCACCATCTGATGTTTGGGCAGTAAAATTGTTTAATTGGTATTTCTGTAAGTTCTTGCAGGTCAATGATGTCGTCCACGCTAATACTTAAAAAGTGACGTAGTCTAATAAACAGTTATGCCCAAGTGATAGGGTGATGTAATCAAGTATCATAGATGATGTGTAAAGGTGATAATCTCTGGTTTGGGAAAAGAACTGAGAGAATTTGAGAGGACTAGGGCTGGGAATAATGCTTCGACATGATTGGCGTAACCGATTCCGAAATGATAACGTTCATTGATGTGCCGCAAAAATGGCTGCGTCTACTGAAAGAGCACAAGCTGCAGCTACAAACAATCGCTACAAACAGTGGAGATGATCACAACGGTACAGCTGCTATACACAAACACTTGAAGCTCAAACATCCCGTAGCGTTTGGTCAACACAGCAGCAGGACAGCACCTGTTTACTTGTTTTTCTTATCTTAGCAGGATTAACACGTGTAACATGATTATTTCAGTAGTGTCACTTGAAAAGCATTGCTAACTGTGTCTTAATCGTCCAGTGTAGATCCTAAGACTGTTCTCGATACCGCGGGAGCTTTAAAACACACGTAGCTGCTTCTCAAACGGCTCTCTGCCAAAATATATAGTCCCCAAACTGTCTGATTTCTTGTCTGTGAGGCGTGTAGGCTACGTGTCATTTGTGCCTCTAAAAGTCGAGTCAGAGCGTAGACTCTTAGTCTTTTTAACCATTTATAGATCACATGGATTTAAGGTACCCTTTAATACATTAAGTCTAGAATGGCCATGCGTTTTTTCCTATGCTTCTGAGCCCACCACAGTGCAAGGTCATCAATTTCACAGCCCCTTGTGTTTTTTTGACAACAAATTCCTATAAACACACACATATAATACAATGCACACATATAATTCCTAACATTAGAGTAATGTAAAAAATTAATAGCTAGATTAATCGAGTAATCCAAAAAAAGAATTGTTAGATTAATCGATTAAGAAAGTAATCGTTAGGTGCAGCCCTAGAGGACTAATTTACAGTTAAACAGCTTGTAAATACATTGTAATAGCTGTACTGTATGGCTCTTTGCCTTCTACTTAATTTACTTTAGATTGTTAGATAAAGTGTAGATGGAATGGAACCAAAAATAAATGGCAATGTGCTTTAACTTGCATTAAAGTGACTTGAGGCAGTAAAACAAGCAACACAAGCCAAAGCTAACACAGAGCAGCTAGCACTAACCTGGAGAAAAGGGTCTTCTGATTCCTGTCTTATATTAAATAACCTGTACACTTAATGTTTAATATGCTTTTATGTTAAAAGTCATATAAAAGTATATATTTTAAAAGTTTAAGGGTCTTTAAAAGGCTATGGTAGAGTAAATTCCTCCCTCTCTCTGCTTCGTTTACTGTGTAAACATTGCAGTGGTTTCTGTAGCTTGAGTGTCTGTCATTGTGTGTAAAAATGGCATTGGAAACCGCTTGCAGTCGGAGAATTCTCCATGAGGGAGCCCGATTAGCACCCAGGTCACTGTGAATCTGCACCAGAAGAAGCTTGTTTTGCCCAGTGAAGTAGTTTTCAAGAGATTTCGGGTTACCCACTGCTCTTGTAGTCTTTACAGAGCTTGCATTCAGAGGCTTTTGCTACTGCTCCTGTTGTCCCCTTCGTTTCTAACACTTGTTTCCTACCCAAAGGACTTGCGTGTATTTTATTTTATTTTACACCAAGTACAAAGTGAACAACGCAGAGAATGTATAGTGCATTGGGAAAGTCATCAGACCCTTTCGCTTTTTTCACATTTTGTTACTTTGAGGCCTTGTGCTAAACTAAAACGAAATTAAAGCTTTCCCCCATCAATCTGCACTTAGTACCCTGTCATGAGAAGTGAAAACAGAATTTTAGAAATATTGCTTTGAAATAAGTATTCAGACCCTTTGCTATGATATTTGAAATTTAGCTCTGGGGGCTCCCATTTCTCTTGATCATCTGTGAGAGATTCTACACCTCGATTGGAGTGCACTTGTGAAAAATTCAGTAGATTAGACATGATTTAGAAAGCCATACACCTTTCTATATAAGGTCTCACAGCTTATATCAGAGTAAAAACCAAGCAATGAGGAGAAAGGAATGGCCTGTAGAGCTCGGAGACAGGATTGTGTGGAGGAACAAATCTGGAGAAGTCTACAAAAACGTTCTTAGGAGTACAGTGGCCTCCGTAATTTTCAGATGGAAGAAGTTTGGAACAACCAGGACCCTAGAACTGGCCACTCCACTGAACTAAGTAATTGGGGAAGAAGTGCCCTGGTAAGCCAGTTGTCACTCTGGCTGAGCTCCAAAGATCCTGTGTGCAGATGGGAAAAACTTTGAGAAGGTCTTGACCCCAATCTCTGGAGGGGCCTGAAAATGTCTGTCCACCAACGGTGCCCGTCCAACCTGACAGAGCTTGAGAAGATCTGTAGAGAAGAATGGCAAAAAATCCCCAAATCCAGATGTGCAAACCTTGTGGCATCATACCTAAAAAACCTAGAGGCTGTAATCACTGGCTGAGTAAAGGTCTGAGTACTTCCAAAGATAAGAGAATTCCAAAGATTTCTAAAATTCTGTTTTCATATCTCAGTATGGAGTGCTGAGTACAGATTATTATTATTATTTTATTATTTTGGCACAAAGCCTTAACATAGCAATGGGAAAAATAAAAGCATCTAAAGACTTTCTGAATGCAGGATTTAAAGATAGATAAGATAAATATATAGATACGTTATTGATCCCAGAAGGATCCCAACAGTTACAACACAAAAAATCAAAGATAGAATATAAAATATATAGAATATACAAAGTAGAAATCTCTCACTGTGTTTGAGTGATGACAGTAATGCAGTTAACCAGTGTAAAGAGTGTAGACCACTTTGGTAGTGCAAATACACAGTTATGCAGTCTTCAGTGCAAATATGCAATACAAAGCAGTAAAATTTACATGTATAGACTGTATACATGGTCTATATTATAATAGTTTAGTTAAAAGTCTTCATGGGCAGGATAATCTCATGTTTCCACTAGAGTTGGAACTATTGAGCGGCTATGTATCGGTATCGGATGATTTTGAATCAAAATATGCACACTCTGTGATTAGCCGATATTTCTCCAATTTAGCCAATCCCGAGAGCCGATCGATGGCGTTAAACAAATGAGCCCAATTTGTATTTCCAGCTAGCGTTTCATCCAGAAAGAGGAGCCCTCCGTGAAACCCCCTCCGGCCAGGTCACTGCAAATCCTGTCTGAACCGCTAGGTGGAAATACACACACTTTAATTTTCATCAGACTGACCAAAGTAGCGGCCTCGCAAGAACAGTTTATGGCGTTCACCGCATGTGCGGATAGAAAACATCATCCGTCTGGCAGTGTTTTACCGTATGTGACACAGACTCATTCAGGACGTTTTGTAAAAATTGTGACATCATGTCACATAGGGGGACCAAAACAAAGACATTTAACACTACTAATCTGATACAGCACTTAGGACCACACCACGCGGCTGAATACAGTGAGTATCAGACCAGATCTGACTGGTACGGACAGACAGAGAGCTAAAGGAATCACAGATAAAGTGATAACCACGTTTCAACCGTGGTTCATGATTTGCTAATAATTGCATGTTGCCCTGCCGTGGCATATAGCCCCGCCCTTGATCGGTATTGGCCAATCACGCTAAAAGGTTATAGGCGATTGGAATCGGCCTCAAAAAACGCTGATCGGTCCATCTCTAGCTTCCACTTGAAGCAGCTTCGGTGGGTATTTTCAGCAGCTTCTCTCGTCTTCTCTGCTATTTAGACAGCCAGTAAGATGGCGGATACCGGGTCATGGAGGAGAGGCGGAGGCTCTGTAGGAAAAAGCAGTAACTTTCAGTGTTTCTGGTTGCAGCTAGAGTGACTCACAGCAGCAGAAAGACAGTATATTTTATTTTTTTCCCCCTCAGCCACTTTCTTTCAGTTTTAACAAAAACAAATCTTATACAGTGAAGCTCTGACATCCAAGTCCTTGATTCTTTTTAATCAGGTATGCTGGAGTACAGAGCAAGAACGAAAATAACTGCTTACATACGTGACACACTGTTTATGTACTGCAGTGTATTATGTGTGGGCTATTACACTGTGTAGTATGTTGAAAAGCAAATAACCTTTCTATCACAAATGGAGCTCTTTATGGGTTTTTTTTCTTCTCTTGAAGCTGTCACAACATGGTGAAAACTCTGAAGCCTGTTTAAAAATAGCTGAAAACAAGAGCAGACCTTATATTTTCCATTGCTCACAGTGAGGACAAAGTCTTTTTTTGTTAGTGGCTGCAGAAGATAATAAAAGTCTAAATTAATGTAAATGACTGTTTCACTGTATCAGTTGTTTCTAAAGCACAATTGAGTGCTGCGCCCAAATTGCTTCACATTACCTGCAAAACTGCTACAAAAGCACAAGTCGCCACATTGTGCTTTCAGCACATTCTGTGCACCGCTCGTTTTGTTTTTCTACGTCCTGCACCATTAATACAATCGTACACGTAGTAATTTTACCACAAGAACTCTTTCTGTGATGCATGAATAGCCTATTTTAGTACACTTCCTTTACCATTTATTTTCTTGATTCAGCCTATTTTGTAAAAAGCACAAAATTGCTTGCTCAGCGGGTTTGGCAAATTGGTTATTCTTGTGTCAGTACAAAGCTGTTTTCCCATGTGTGCAAGTTCAATTTGTCTCAAACCTAAAATAAATATAGGCCTATCAATAGAGGGGCTAGCCTGATGAACTGGCTGGCTTTCAAAATGCCAGGTTGTAAATCTATATATGCAAATGAATAGGTGCAGTGGGACTGATTTGAGCTCCTTAAATCACTCCATAAAACGTCTTTGTCATTTTTAGTCTCTGAGACAGTAAATCAAATTAAGGCGACGGCTGTTAATGCCATGGGGTCATTGGAGCATTTCTTATTTTCATCCAAAACACTTTATTATCTTGACCTGAGAATGCAATAAACCACATGATTAGGCTGGTTATTTGCTACTTTTTCATCTTTAAATTGATGACTTACAAGAGTTTTCCAAATGTGGACAATGTCGTTGCTTTAGTCATAAATTAATAAATTATTAATCATTATTTATAGTTGTTTTGGTGTCGTATACACCCACCAGCCACTTCATTAGCTACACCTCCTTTACACTCATTGTCTATTTAATTTGCTCCACATACCACATAGGAGCACTTTGTTGTTCTACAATTACAGACTGTAGTCCATCTCTGCATAATTTAATAGCCCCTTTTACCCTGTTCTTTAGTGTTCAGGACCCCCCACAGGGCCACCACAGGTATTGTTTGAGTGGTGGATCATTCTCAGCACTGCAGCAACACTGACAGGGTGGTGTGTTATTGTGTGTTGCACTGGTGTGAGTCGGACACAGCAGTGCTGCTGTGCCCACTCACTGCCCACTCTATTAGATACTCCCACCTTGTAAATGTAAAGTCAGAGATGATGACTCATGTGTTGCTGCAGAGTCTCTTGTCCTTCATCAGTGGTCACAGGACCCTGCCCACAGGATGGTGGATTATTCTCAGTCTAGCTGTGACACTGAGGTGTTGAAAAACTCCAGCAGCACTGCTGTTTCTGATCCACTCAGACCAGTACAACACACACTAACACATCACCACCACGCCAGTGTCCCTGCGCCTCTGGGAATGATCCACCACCCATATAATATCTGCTCAGTGATGGTTCAGTGGAGGTCCTGATCTTTGAAAAACTGTGAAAGTACATAACTTGTAATCTAATCTTTAGGGATGCACAATCACAGTCAGATCTAAATGGGCAGATATATGCTTCATATATTTAAAGTGCTAGGAATGTACCGGTGTTTTATGGGGTCATTTAGCATAAACAGTTTGTGCTTCAAGAAAAAAGTAAAATAAAAATCAGCCAAAAAATTATATTACTATAAAAGATTGAATTAAATTTTAAGCCATAAAAAAAAATTATTGGTGCATTTCAGGTGATGCTTACAGTTTGTAGCAATTCTCCATCCTTTCCTCATTGTGTTCACTGAGACATGAAATACAGTTGCATTAGTACAGGGCATATCTTGTAGAAATTATATGCAGAAGTTGGAGATGATGATGATTATTATTAGTATTATTCCTTTATTTTAGTGAAAATAATATAAAAATAATTTGACAATATTTTTGCAGATGTTAAATATTAATGATATTTATAATTAATTATAAATACAGTTACTTCAAAGGGTAATTGTGGCATGTGCAGTAGTTTGCTCACCCTATTAACTCTGTACTTGGTAAACCTTCTTTGATAGATGTAGCTGCCAAGTGCTTTTTGTATCCAGCTAGAAGTCTTGCTGCTTTTATTGTAGGTATTTTCACCCACTCTTCTTTGCAGAACACTTCTAGTACTGCGATATTCTAGAGCTGTCTTGCATGCACAGCATGTCTTAGATATACCAACAGGTTTTCAGTGATGTTCAAGTCAGAGGCTTGAGAGACATTCCAAGGCTTCAGCTTGCAGCTCCTAAAATAGTTCCTGGTGGATTTTGAGGTATGTTAGATCATCGTCCTGTTGTAGAAGCTGGAATTTTCCTCTTTTGTTGACTGACTGTGTTACATTTCCTTTCTCTGTCTGCCCATGCAGTGGGTGGGTAACAATACACTCAGTCCATGATTCAATTCATGATACTTGATTCATGATTTGTTATAATTACAAATCATGGATCAAGTATCATGAATTGCATCATTGCACAATATTTTGAGCAAATGTAGATTAAAGGAAATGTTATCCGTAACAATGGGGTTGCAACAGAGGTCATAATTATTAGAACATCCATTATCAAAAACTACAGTGCTACACTGCCGTAATTCACATCGTTACAGGTTTGCATTGCGATTTCACGATGCCTTATTACACCCTACTATGCAGTGTTTCCTGCGCCATAGTGTGCCACACCACCTTGAAGCATGTGGGATCCAAATTAGGGTGGTCACATTCATTACATAACTGCTTAATTGCAATTATTTGGGATGATCGCAAAATACTTAAGACTGGAGTAACTTTTTACATTTGTTTGATTTGTGCAATAACCAGAGTGTGCTGGCTCTGTTGTATGGAGTCAAAGGGGGTCATAAAGTATTGAGTTTGTAAAACAATAGTCCCAAATGTACTGAAACTTGTAGCTGCGTTTAAACAACTACATGCACGTAAAATCCAAATCCACAAATGAACTGGAATGTGCAAACGCGAAACAAAAAGTAATATTAATAATAATTTAAATGTACAAATGTGGAAAAAAAATTTAATATATAAAAATATATATTTGTAGAAAAGATTTGCATTTGTAAATCCAGTGTTGTGAATAATAATATTAATATCATTATAATGTTACTCCATAGTGTTGAGCATATGAACTAAAATGAAAGAAAGCAGTAAAACGTATTATTGAGATGTCATACATGTTGATATGCTTAGAGGGCAACTCTAATGTTGGTGTTTCAGCTACATAACTACAAAAGTGTAGTGTATTGCATTGACTGTTCAATCAGTATTAGCTATTAATCAGGAATAGCTAATTTGGCCAATTCTTCCTTGGAATTCAGTGGTTGAATGCAATGGACAATTAAATTGTTAATCACAATTTGACAGGCCTAATCCAAACCCAAGCGCAACAGTTGGCAAAGTGTCAAGTATCAAATTGTGTATCAAATGTTTGAGAATTATTTTCTCTATTTTCGCTGTGGCGAGCTTACGCACAGTACATGTAAAACAGTGGCAGTAGTGTGTTTTTTTTTTTTTTTTAACCTTCCCCAACTTTCACTTCATCGCTTCATCTTCAGTTCTTCAGCCACCTACTTAGAAGTGCCATTAGTTTAATTAAGTGCGAGGTTTTGTAGAAGCCGAGAATTTATGACGCTCTGGAATTGTCATTAGCTGACAGTTCCTAATGATTGTTCTTGACAATCCTCACCAGTCTTCAGTCTTCGACAGGTTCATCAAGTTCTGAAATACCATGTATGTGAACAAATTTTTGTTTTGGAGGGAAAAACAGTAGCACAACATCAGATTCCCTACCATACTTCACATGTGGGAATGAGAGACTTCTCTGCACACCTTTCTCTTTGTCCAAATCTTCCTTTGGCATTTGTCACTTGTCTTACTTGCCAGTAAGCTCTTATGTGACCATAGTTACAGAAGAATCTGGAAAATAATAGATGCTTAAGTTTGTTGGTTATTGACAGCAAACGCTTTCATGTGCCAACCCTCCCAAACAAACTTATCGGGAGATGTTCTGACCCAAAGACCTAACTAAGGTCTGCAAGCTTGAGCTATGATCATCAAAGATTCTTTAGCCATCGTCCGTGTTGTATGTGTCAGTATAAACACAGGTCATTTTCCCAGCAGATGACGTCCCCTGTTTCTTTAAGCCTCTTAGTAATTGCCCTGATAGTGGAAATTGGCTTTTTAAACATTTGTGCAGCTCAATGATCAACAAAGTAAGGGAATCGCTCACTTCACCCCACTACATCAGGAAGCGATGGCTGACCATTTAAGTGTTTTTAATAACTTTAAAACTTTAAAACATAACACTTCACAGAAAATGCTTCTGTTAGTTTGCACAAGTTAGTGTGTTCCAACAATTGTGGCACACAGATTTGAGAAATATTTTTATTTGTCAGATTTTTCTTTCAATCACTGTACTTCAAACAAATATTATTATTATTATTATTATTATTATTATTATTATTATTATTATTATTATTATTGTTACTATGTTAAAATAATAGGAATATGCAATAAATATATATATATATATATATATATTTGCAGCTCACTTTGTTAATGTATATCAGAGGTGATAATATTTGTGAATGGCACTGTATAAAGAGTTTTTAGATTCAGTCCAGTGTCATTGGTATTCGTAATGTGAAATGTACAAGCCTGCTTTATTTACATCTGAACATGTGCACCTAAGTAGCACTGTGTATTGGCAAGAACCTGGCGATACAATACGTATCGGGATACAACGGGCACAATTCAGTATACTGCGATATTGCAAGGAAAGTGAAATATTGTGATTTTTTTTTTAATCCTACTATTAAAACACACCATTACATGAACAGGTTTGCCAATGCTTAGAATAGCATTGCGCCCTTGTGCTGCTTGTTAATGTTAAAAATGGTTTATAACTAGAGATACAGATACCGATCAAGGGCTGGGTATACGCCACGGCAGGGCTACATGTAGTAATTAGCGCAAGCAAGTCATGAAACATGGTCTAAACTGGTTTATTACCATTTTGAACGAGCTCATATGAAACAGCATAATATTTTAAACAAAGTTAGCAGTAAATAAACAAAGTAAATCAAACAAACATCCCCAATAATGTAATCATAACATTTAGACCCTTAATTTAAAACAAAAAAAGCAAATTAAATAAATGCAGTCAAAACTGCAGCCATTAAACACAGACTCTGTTATTTTAAACTACAATCTGCAATCAATAAATGTAGATCTTGAATTGTTGCTGCTGTTCCGTTCGTACCGGTCAGATCTGGTACGATCCATGGTGTTCTGGGTTGTTTGTTTTGTGCTAGCTGTGCGTGCTAGCTCTGCTGTTTGCTGATACTCACTGTATTCAGCCGCGTGCAGTGTTGTATCAGATTAGTTGTGTTAAGTGTCTTTGTCTTAGTTCGCCCACGAGACGTGCTAATTTTACACATTTTAAAAACGTC
The DNA here is from genome assembly GCA_021613375.1 of Megaleporinus macrocephalus. NCBI lineage: Eukaryota > Metazoa > Chordata > Actinopteri > Characiformes > Anostomidae > Megaleporinus > Megaleporinus macrocephalus. The sequence goes on from CM038713.1 coordinate 21,607,129, forward strand.
CTGGATGCTTTTCTCGCGACGCTGCTGCTTTAGTCAGTCTGTGGAAAATGAAAGAGTGTGTATTTCCACCTAGTGGTTCATATAGGAATTGCAGGGAGCTGGCTGGAGGGGGTTCTCCTCTTCTTGGATGAAACACTAGTTGGAAATACAGAAATTAGGCTCATTTGTTTAACGCCATTGATCGGCTCTCGGGATCGGCTACACTGGAGAAATATGAGCCGATCACATATTTGAATTAAAAATCGGCCAATACCGATACATAGCCGATCGTTAATTATAACACTGCCATCTAGTGGTCAGATATTTTAAACTCAACACACAATGATTCACTGTCTGTCAGGAATCTTCATATCAATACTGTGTTCTTGAGAATCGATACAGTATCACAAAACATAACAGCCCGATATTTTAATATTTTCTTACACACTTACACCAGTGTGGCAAATCTTGATTTTATTCTCCCCGCTGTGTATCAGGCACTACCCAGGCTAATCACTTTGTCATTTTTAAAAAGTTTGCACAATTACATTTGTATTGGCTTTTCGAGATGTCCTTTATTCAGCACATTGTTTTGTGTAGATGGCTTGAATAGTTCTAGTCACCACCATCCAGAAATTACTCATAAACATAAACATATGCTTGTTTACAACCAGAGAGATGCTTCAAAGCATCAAAGAGCAAGTACAGTAAAGTTTTACTGAGCATGCTTCCAGTGTAACTTTGCTCGTCCCGTTTCCCCCCACTTTTTATCCTGTGCCTCTAGATCACATAAACAAATTAATGAAAAGGAAATTCACGCTCGCCTGTTTAGAACGTTGTATTGGAATTGTCACAGCCTGGAAAACTAGACCAAATCACCCCCCTACCCCCCACCACATTCAACCTGTAAGACCACTGATTGGACTCTTCAGGTTCTGAATATTATGTAGTGATTGAGCCCCCCCTTTGCAGGACTGGAGGGTTGCCAGCAGGCTTTCACTCTCTGACTCACTCGTAAATTGATTCAAACTGCAACATGCTTCTTAAAGAGCGCAAATGCGTTGGGAGAGCAGCGTAAAGACGAATGAAAATAAAGCGCTCTACGTGCCTGGCATTTCAAAGGAAGGCCAACGATTCCTGCAGTATATGCCACACGCATCAAACCCGCAAGAAGCTGCAAGTCCCGGTCTCTCTAGCATGCCTGTGTACTCTGCGATGTAGGGTTTTTGCGATGCCTCATTGCTATTGAAGAGTTTTCTTTGCTCGTGTCCCTTTCTTTGTGCGCACAGGTCTGTGAGGACAAGCTTGAAGCTTTAAAGCAGACCTCAGTTTACCTTTCTGTGCCTGGGAAGCTGTGTATATTCCCTTTCATTGCTCGTCTGCGTTACGTCCATGTAGATAAATAGGCCAGGATATAGAGGCTGTGACGGCAGGGCATTTTAATTACTTCAGTTTTCAGGCTTTCCTTGAAGTGCTCCCTCTCCACATATTGTGCAAAGTATCCCATTGGCTCACATAACCACTCGGTTTTGCATTATGTGATCATGTCATGACTGATTAAGGGGTGCTTAAGACGCACAGTGGGCTTTGTATCCCGTTAGCCTGTTTACCAAGTCGCTGTTCTCTACAGGTTACGCAAATATGCAGGCTCGTTAGTCTCTGTGTAAGGAACTTATAGAGGGTGCGATTTTATGACTCCTACAGGACCAAAAGTTCAGCCTATTGCCTCACTCAACTAATTGATCGAATTTGTTAATTGAATTTAGCGTTGAATGAACTCTCAGGCCTTACGCCTCCACCATCACTAGCGCCCTCCCCCCCTTTCCAGTGCCCTTGTGTACTGTGCTTATTCTAGCACTCTTAAGAGCCCTGCAGTAGCTATCACTGTGCCTTATGGCTTCCATCCAAGCTGCTCCATTGACCCTTAGAGAACTGGGCCTGAGCTATACTGGCTGCTTATAATGGATCAGCAGGGATCGGTGAGTGTGCTAGAGCAGCACAGGAAAGCCCCTTGACCACACACTCAGGTGCCTTTCTATCCATTATCTCTCAGACCCAAAGGTTTCTTTGCTATTTACCTCAGAACAGCCTTCGTTCACAGTATTTCCAGATAATAGACACATGCACTCCAAAGCAGGCGCTGCTTGCGAGATTTTGTGTAATGCTCTGCTTTGCTTCTGGTCATATATTGATCGTGGAGTCTTGAATTTTTAATACCTTAAAAGAGAACCTAATAATTACCTTTCCTGAACAGGGAGGCCGAGAAGCCGGCACAAAGCAGGCCCGACAAACACACACACAATGTCCAAGATATCCAAGGCGGCCAAGGCTGTGAAGAAGGTGGATGCGGGTGGCATGATAAAAGCTATTGTTCGGTCAGGACAGGCAGCTCCAGGCCCTCCGCTGGGCCCCATCTTGGGACAGGTAGGCTTCTTTTCTTTCTCTTCTTTTTCTAAATTTAATGTACACAGTTTTTCACTTTACCACAAACATATTCTGTCATCCAAGCAAAGGCGTAGGCTTGGTCTCATCATAGGTAGGGACGCGACATCCCCCGCCCTTGATGAATAAGATACATATAAACATATGGTTAATTATTACTGGGTCATATTTATTTTAGACGGTACTTCCAAATATTGAGTGAATATGACTTTGTACTCATTCTTATGTAAGATTTTTTTCATCTTTTCAAATAAACCCATGACCCATGTTGACTTTAAAAGGTTATATGCCTGCAACCGGAGTGCTTGCCTACAGATGACAGGGTTAACACTTGACACTAACATCATTTGACAGTATTTTTCACGGTGCAGAGGCCAGTGATGTTGGATAGCAGGGTTTTTGATCTTTAAATCAGTGTGACTACTGGCTGTTACTATCTATTGCTTCTCTCTTTTGGTGCCATGATATCTACAACATACAGAAACTATGTGGCAGGGAGAGAATTAAGTTATGTGTGATGTGCAGTGCTGAGAAGGGAGTAAATCATCTGAAAGACTACATTTTCGCCCAGTATGTCGGCTATTGATGGGGAGTTGATTGTTACAGAGGAGAGTGTAAAGCAGGGAAGAGTCTGAGTAGTGAGAGTTTAATTAGCAGCTTTAAATAACACCAGCACTGCCACCAGCCGCCGTAGCACAGATCTGTTCACAGGCATGGTTTTGATACGTCCTGAAGCTCTTTATTTCTCTTCATTATATGTGATGAAATAAACAGTTATTATAAACTGCACAAGCGGTGTTGTGGAAATAATGATGAGTTGCTTCTTTTTGTCAGCTTCTCAAATTTTTATATCACCCTAAATGGTGACGTTGTACCATTAAGGCAACTTCTCCATCACTTACGGTGGACTGGAAAAGTCAAATAAACAGCTGTCAAATTCTGCCTCTAAATAAAGACACAAGGCTGCATCCAATTTTCTTCAGGGATTAAAAAAGATTTTTTTTCCACTTAATTGACTGCATTTTTGATGATCTCATTTAGTGTATCTACATTTAGGATGGATTAATCTCTGCTGTATCTCTTTATCTTCGGCTCAGGGGCTGTTTTGGCTAAAATGAAGTGGAGACCTGGAGTCATGCATCACTAATGAGGACTAACAGCCCCGATAACTTATCTGTAGCAAACTGATCAGCTCTCACCTCCTCCATGTCTGCCACTATATTTGCATGTAATGACGTGAGTCGTCAGATAGCCCCTTCCCTTTCAGCGAATCAAATGCGATCATGAATGAATGTGGTCTTGGCAGCCTAAAAAACTTATCTGGCATCTAAAATTAGTCATCGGAATGACCCAGTAGAAAACAATGTAAACAAGTTCAATTATTGATAGGGACTATTCTCTTCTCCCAAAGTATTGGTAGAGACGTGTCGATATGTGTCCATATGCAAACCTACGCCCCTGCATCCAAGACCTTTGGTGTCCAAATTTAGCTTCTTTAGTTTAGCACTGGACCTACAAATCTAATGTTGCTAAGAATTGTAAGATTTAAAAATTCCAAAACTAAAATGATCGAAAGAATGTGAAGCATCTGTTTTGATACATGTGTGTCCTGTTGTAAAGATATCTACCCATCTAAGTTAGCATGCTAACCAGCTATACTACTCAAAAGGCGATAGTGAGTCACTGAGCCTGTTAACAGTCCAACAAGTGAGGATGAAGAAGTAGCACTGTCCTGGCAGCATGTTCCTCGTCAGTCATGTTGAACGTTCTGCTTCAGGTCAGATAATTAAGAGACTGTTAAGGAATGAAGAGAAAGGACAGTTGTCTTTGGCTGTCTAGTTGTCTAAAGTGACTGCTTACTAAGATTAGCTAGTTGATTTTGGAATTCATAATAAATCATGCTGACCTACAAGTCTTAAACCCTTTATGAGGACCAGGATGCTGTTTGAGGGTTGAGAGAATTGTAGGGATTTATTTGTGGAACAGATTTTGGTGATTATTGGGCTGAACGATTAACTGCTTTTATATCGAAAAGGCTATTTGAAGGAATGCAATTTTTCAATCGCAAGATCTGTCATTTTTATATTATTCTGGATCAAGTCCAGTCCTAGACGGGTGGAATCCATCATAGTTAGACGCCTTTCCTGCTTAAACACACCAGATTAATTTCCCAGATAACAGCCAGGTTTTCTGTGTACATCTGCCATGTACAGGGAAATCACTAAGCTGTGTTAGCGCACCAGGACCGGAATTTGGGATTCCTGTTCTACATTATTCGACTTTGTCTTTAGTTAGTAGTTAGTCAAATTGAACCTAATAACAAAGAGCTCATAATCTGTCAGTTTTGTACACTACATTGATGTGAACATCCAAAATGATGCATGAGTGGAAATTTATGTCTAAAAGGTAATGACATTAAAATTACAATATTAATAGAACATGCATAATTAAGTATTCTCTTTAAATCATTCAACCCCTAGTGACTGCTGACTGATTTTCTCATTTTGTTAGAAATGTTATCCACCAACACTGAGCTCTAAGCTAAAGAAGCAAAATTTGTACTCCAAACATCTTGGCTGATCGACTACATCTGGGCAACATGGAAACATGAGTATATTTCTCTCCTGCCAGTCAAAGAAACTGATATTTTGTTTGTATTGACACAGGCTTACCTCTGTTTACACATAAAACACCTTGCAAGCGAGTGTGTAATTGAAACCATAATGATGCTATTAGTCCCGTGCCTGTCTTAATGATAATAAATGATGTCAGCGGCCCTGTGTAAAGACGCATCTGCCTGGCCTCTGAAGTGTTTTCCAGCTCAAGAAAGCTGTTCAGGCCTAGAAATGAGATGAAACGAGCAGCAGTCATGCAAGACAGTCCCATATGTTGAAACTATGTGTGTATGTTCGCACAGGGTCATCAGTTTTGTTTGAATTTCTGCCTTTGTGCCCATTCTTGGCTCTGTGCGTGACTGTGCGTGTGTGCGTGTAGTAAACTGTAAATAAATTGCACTCGGCAGCCTTTTGGCTTTAGGCACTGGCCCTTTAATCTTCCCCCTCTCTTCCTCCCTCGTTTTTCCTCTCCTCTGCCTAACCAGCCCTGACATAGTAAGCGCGTTGAGGTAGGCTGCCTGTCGGCTGGGGGGCAAATTTAAACAAACGAGCGAAATAAAAGAAGGAGAGCAAGGAAAAAAGGAGGAACTGACAGCTTTGGCGGAGGAGAATAATTACGATCTAGAGTAAAATTAGCGTAGTCAGACGGAGGACAAAAACAAAAGACAGAAGCAAGAAGAGGTGAGACACAGTACAGCACAGGTGCGGCATGTGCCGTGACCCAGCCTGCTGACAGTTTATACAAGGTGAACGAAAAGGCTCAGTGTTGTGCACGTTGCTACTCTGGAGGTAACAAGAATTTTGCTGCTTGTAGTTTCTCTCTCTCACTCTCTCTCTCTCTCTCTCTTTTTTTAAAGAAGTAATCTTAAAAATTGCCCGCCAGGTTGGTGCATCTAAAATGTATGTATTTGAAATGGAGAATAAGGCAAAGATGAAAGCTGAAGAGATGGACTCCAGGACTGGCTCATCCCTCTCTGCTCATCTCTCTGAAATCCCTCTGAAGCGAACAGGCGCTCTTGGGAGGGAACGCTCCATAATGTCATAATGAATAGCCACACTCTCTGGAAATTATTTGTCAAGCTGCCTTGCCCTCTTCTAATGCATCCTGTAAATACTTCTTCTAAATCACACATGAAGTCACGTATGAAGTCGCACTTGAGCACTTACCCTTTGACAAACGAGTCTCAATTTCAATTAATATCAGAATTAATGGTTTTAGTGGGGAGGGAGGAAAGTGCAGAGTGCATTAGTAATGGCTGATTGAGATCAAATAAAATCCCTGTCCACCAAATCACCCCCCCCCCCCCCCCAAAAACCAACACAGCCCCCCACCACCAGGACACACTCTGTCATCACCTCTGAGGCCTTGTCATTTCCAATATTACAGCCAGACATGCAAGAGGCGCATACGATAATTGCACAAGCACTCGAGCTGCTCTTTGTACTCCGCTTAATTACGATAAATGAGAGATATGAAGTGAATCAGCTCTCAGTGTGTCATTTCCCTACCCTGAAGCACCCCCCCCATAAAGATTTCTCTAATGCCCTTTCACATATATTAAAACAGCGTTCTATAAATGTCGACAGTGATGGGCATGTAGTCTGACAGTGTTTGCTAACAGTGAAACTTCCATTTAACCAAAGAGAGAGAGATGATGAATCTGTTTTTAAAGGTCAACGACACTAATTGCAATTCCAATTGAATTCTCTCAAGCAGCGTATTGACGACATCCTGGCAGTCTTTGTATTCGGTGCGTGGTGGTGTTTTATGTAAAATTGGACACAGGAACTTTGAAAGCTGTCTAAAGTCTTATGTCTAGTCAGACCATACCCATATCCAGCAGTAAGCAGGTATGAAAGAGGTAGGTGTCTAACACACATTTTATTACAGAGAAGTACTAATGGAGGTCATGCTTCACAGTACACGGTACAGGTTAAAATTCATGATGAAAGGGACAGAGAGAAACATTAGTTTGAATTGTCGCTCTTAAAAGAAGGCACTTGGTTGATATTACTGTATCTCTCGTTCGTCCCTTCGTGTAACAGTGGGTCAGGGTGTTAACCCTGATTATTATTTGTACAAACTGTGCTAACAGGATGAGTTATTCTTAGTGGTGTTCAAAACACAGTCTCCAGGAATGGCTGTCGGCAGTCTTGTTGTAGGTGCTCTCTCCCAGTAACTGATGGGATGCTTATTGCCTCTATCTGCCTAGAGCTCATGGGAAATGTAGGCAGGTCCCAGGGAAGTTTCGGCAGGGTCTAGGCTCACGTGTGACAGCGAGTGTCCATGGCCATGAGTGCGTGACAGCGAGTGGTACCGAGAGGACGGAGGCACTGGGGATGTGCGCCCTTGTCCTTGTTCTTCTCCCCCCTGTTCCATAGCTGCGCCCAAACTCTGGCTTCCTGCTCCTGTGTCGGCCCCAGCGCCCTGTCCCCTTCCACCCCCCTGCTTGCGTCTCTCCCAGGCAGAGCTCAGCTTAACGGCCAGAGCCAGCAAGTTCTTTCCCAGAAACACAGTGGACACCCGCGGGTCCCTGTACCACAGCATGCCCACGCCCCGGAGCGCCAGCGTGAAGATGTTAATGGTGATAAGACTGAGCCAGGGGTAGACAGCTTCCCTGCGAGGCCCCCTCAGGCCGGGTAAGGCCGCCGCCCCCAGCTCTGTAAGTGAGACACAGGGCAGGAGCAGCAGTAGCACATAGCAGTAAAAGAACACAATACCATCCACCCACAGAGGAACTCCCACACTGCTTTGAGCCTCCCACAGGCCGGCCTGCAAGTCCAGAACGTCCAACAGGTCCACCACCACCCACAGAAGCCGGCTCCTCACTTCCTGCTTTCTGCGAAGCGGGGTCATGTGGTCGGCACCCGTCAAGATGAGAAAGAGCGAGGGCAGGCAGACGGACAGCAGCAATGTGAGGGTCTTGCGTGCCAAGGGGTCCGGTGGCCGTCGCTCCTGCCTGTAGTTCTGGCACACGAAGAAGAGCTTGAGTTGTAGCAGAGACAAGAACAGAAACCAGAGAGCGTTGGCAAAGCCACGGCGTGGCGAGCGCGCCTCCTGGACTACGCCAGCTGACACGAAGCGCAGTGCCAGCAGGAAGCACAGGTCTCCTAGAGCCACTGCAACGCACGGCCACACCGCCGGTCGCCCGCTTCCACGAGGCCCCAGCATGCTCTGCTCCAGCAGGTAGAGGTCAACCACCGCCATCGTGCTCACCGTCACCAGGGTAGACACACACACCTGGGGCGAGGGCAACATGCCTGATTGGGAAGGGGAAACAAGGGCATCGTTAGAGTACAGTTACTCATTAAGGAAAAATGTCCAGGGATACTTTTGGAGGTCACACGCTTCATACTTTTGAGTATGGTCCTGCATACCTAATCATCAGTTCTAGCATGAAATTAGAATATGCAGAGGAGGAGGTTTTTTTCCCCATGTTTAGTGTGGGGTTTATCTCCACCCCCCCATAAGTTTGACGCTGATTGCACATATTTACCAAATAATAGCTTTCCTTATGAATAGTGCATGTTTCAGTAATTACATATTCTGTAATTCCACAGTGGACTATTTACATTCTCTTCGTGGCCACGGTTATCACCCTGCAGTGTTTGAACAGGGGCGCAATAGCTTTCTGTCTGTTGATCTGCAGAATGAAGGTATTGGCAAACCAGTTATGCATGTGATCTTTGATGAGAAATGTTTGCAGTTCTGCCTCGCTTTGCTGTTTCAGTGGACTCTTGATATTTTATTACAGACTAAATTGTATCCCACAGAGATATGTGCAGTTTCCCATATATAACATAATTTGTGTTTTCTTGGCACACCCAAAGGAGATTAAAATTGTGTTCTGTTTTAACCTGCAGTGGTGTTTTTGCTAGAAGGTCTGGTTATAGATTATGTAAGCTCCCCCAAGTGGAACTTTGGAAATTTGCAGTTGGATACTTGTTGTTTTAGACATCTAGTTACACTGCATAAACCATTGCAATTACATGAGCATAGGCTTCTGCATACCAAAGCAGTAGTGTACTTCCCGAGAGGTCACTCTGTTAAGAATTCATCCGAAGTCATGAAAGTTTTAATACTTCTTCCCTTCCATCTTAACAATTTTGCCAAGTTCTCCGAAGAGGCCACACACTTGTTATGGTGTCGCCACCTTATTTATTATTAATTAATTGTGTTGAAGTGAGGCCAGGCATGCTGTCAGAGCTTGTTTCCTTTGCAGATGGTCTGCCATTTTTATTTGCGCAAGCACTGGAACGGTGATCTTTTTTAAGAAAAGCATGTATAAACGGCTTGCCTTTGCAGTGAGTTTTTTTCAAATCGGTTGCAAGGTTGAGTGCTGTGCACTATAAAGTTTGCAGTAGTTTCTCAGCTGTACAGCAGTATTCAAATTCTGTCACTGTTCTTATAGCCTTGCATATGCAGTGTGAATTCATATATTCATCTTTAAAGCAGCAATAATTCTACCAAGGACAGTGTACAGCTATTGCATTGATTGGTGCTGAGAAATGATTGCAGGCTTTACGATCAAATCGAATGCTTGCCTCCTCAGCCCATTGAGCTCAAAGGCCAGTCATCTTAGAGCTGTCCATAGAGCAGCTTGTATCTGGTACGGGTGTCAACAGGACCTGCCAAGATCGATGGCTTTTTAATATGAAAATCATTAATATTTAGAAAATGCAGTAATGACAATATTTTGGAATCCACAATTGGAAAACAGTAAAGCTGAGATACTAATTAGGGCCTCTAAATGATAAGACTTGCACTATGAAGAATACTGTTAAATGTACAGACGGAGGGGGGGCAGCTGTGTGTGGGGGTGTGTGTGCAGAGGCACACATGAAGAAGTGGGTGTGTTGGAAAGTGAACTAGTGAAGCAGTGGGAATGAGATAGGGAGAGAAAGACAGAGACAATGATTCATTCCCTTGGTTTTTTACAGACCTAATAAAGTGTTAGCGCATGATGGTAATAGTTCATAAATAAGCCTGGGAGGGAGGGCGAGAGTGACGTGGAGAGAGATGAGTGAGAGACAAAAAGCACAGGAGATCTGCTGAAAAAAAAATTATACACATGGAATTTCAGAACACTAGATGGGAATACATAGAAATGTATTCATAGCTGAGGAACTGTAGAAATTAAATGCATTAATACTTAGTGTGGAGGAAATGAAGGAAATGTGTTTGGTAAATGACCTAGAATGATTAATCTTCTCAGTGCTCGGCGGAATGAAAAGAGCGTCTGCGTTGCTAATATCTGATTACAAGCAGAGACTTTTTTTTTTTGTTCATTTTACAGCAGCTGATTCCCAGCATTGAAATGAAATAGGCTCCCAAACTGCCGCGTATGAAGATTGGAGTTTAAAGTGGAATATCTTATCAAATGCAAAAATGCCACGGCACTGGGCAGATCACTTGCTCATTCACACCACGCCTGATAATCACAGAGTTATCAAATTGAAACCTTGCGTGCTTACTTGTCAGGGTACGGCTCATCTTTCTGACACAATTGTCAACTCATAATTCACTTGGATATGAGCGAAGACACTTGGATGGGACCGTGCCTGTCCTCCAGGCACATCAATAATGACTAGACTTCATCATTCAGCGCCTACCAAGCGGCAGTGCCGACAGGCAACACGTCCCATTTTAGCATAAGTATGAGTAATGGCTTGGAAAAGTGCACAGGTGAATATGCGTCCGCGTGTGCAAGCTTCCATGTATTATTCAAGCTCTGATTTCTTGATGGCCTCCACTTACAGGGAGGACAAAAGACAAGTGGACGGCTTATTATTTTAAAATCTGATCATCACTGACCTTTTAAAAGAACGTCAAACTGTTCTACTTTCCGCCAAGCCACCCAACAGTTCACTTCAAGTGCATCTGCAGTTGTTGGCCAAAGCTGGGTGCCCATTTAAATAATGTGAACATGGCCACATCCCCTGCCGTGAAGTGCTGGAGGCTGGATGCGTGCCACGTTCCCTCTTTCACCAAGTGTGTGATTCTTCAACAGTTATGTGCAAGGTTATAACATTGATCTCGGACATGAAAAATATCACCAGGCCTGTTGTAAAGCCAATGTTCTGGGGATGACCACGGTGCCCACGGTAGATGCCTGCCAGCTCTGGCCATGATTAAGGTCCTTGATCGTTAACCCTGTGTAGACATTATACAGGTCTAGCACAAGTTTTATGGCAAATACTGACAAAGCCAAAAATCCACATTATTAATGTAGGCTCCAGTTTAAAGTTTTTAGGGCATGTTGAGACGTAGTCTGTATGTTTAATGAGCAATGAAACAGCAAACCCAACACTAAGTCAACTTCACATAACAGTGAGGTGAGGACATGGTCAGGCTCCTGACTTCATTAACTACCCAAAAAACTGCAAATGAACACCCTGGATTTTTCTTTTCATTACCTCAAGTCGATGGGTCCAGATCCCGGGCTTTCAGTCGCATTCGTCCAAAATCCTTCAGTCGTCTCAGTAAACCGATGCGGTCGCTGCGCCTCAGCATTACCACATATCGCTAAACCCAAAGAAGCCATTTAGGCTACTCGAAGCTCAATAGCTACATTGTCCAAAAACAACTCGCCTCGCGCTCCGAGGCAGGCTGAGGGCGGGAAAACTAGCGAAAATCGTCTTCCCACCCCTCTCTGTCTCGGTCTTCAGGAGAACAAAATGTGATCGCCCAAAGCCCAACGTGAAAGCCTGAGGGGGGGCTTTATTGGGGACGGACTGTTACTCCAGGTCTGCTCTGCGCGGCGCGGCTCGCTCGGCTCTCGCTGCCGGGCTGAGAGGAGGACAAGTCGGTCAGAAGTGCCGTACGCGCTCGGTGGACGCGACTCCCCGCTGGAAGTTGCTTTACACGACGAGCCGGGGATCCGTGAGCACTCAAGTCGACGGGAATGAGCGAAAACTGAACCGAACACGTCGCCTCAGAGAGTTTGTGATTGCAGTGTGTGATTTGTAGGCAGTGTACGTGCCCTCCCCTCTCTTTCACTCCCTCGCTCCCTCCCTCCCTCTCTCTCTCCCTCACCACCTCCCTCGCTTCCTCACCACCTCCCTCACCCACCGAGCCGTCCGTTTACTTCCCTCATGTCACCCTCTCTCAGTTTTTTACTGTTGGCTATAGCGCTGGAGACCGCAGCCAGGCTTATGTGAACAACCCACACACAAGAGCACAATCACCCTCATCCCTTCAGATAATTACAATGGTACTTGTTCAATCATGGCTCTGGTAATTGCACTGCATATGAGAGAAGTAAATCCCAGATTAGCCGCCTGCCGCTAGTCAGAAGTGATTGTATGTCCAGATGAGGCTGGGAGCTACTTCTGGGTTGTTTGCTGCCCCAGATGTTGCGAAGCTGCAGCCCTTTATCCTTCTTTCCTTTTATTCTTTTTTTTTTTTTTACGAAATGTTTCTTTAGGTATAGGATTTTATTTTATTTGTGTGTTTCCATCCTTCCTTCCTTCCTTCCTTCACTTCTCCTGCCGCAAGGAAAGCTTTGGGGGCCACAACTTAACTTTGTAATAGCCCTTTTAAAATCCTGGAATGGTGCTGAATTTATGAGCAGCAGCGCTTCAGTTTGACGAGCGATGTCGTCGTGTAATTGCGGCGCCATCATGGCAGGAGATGGAGGATGATCTTGTTATCCATTTCCTTCCCCTTTAAGTGTTCTGGGATGCCAGTATCCGTTTTCTCCTCATAACATGTAAATTCAAAGGGTCTCTCTTTCTCTCTCTCATTTTCTTTTACAACCTTTCCCCCCTCCACCTCATTTTATCCTGGTAGGGGGGTCATCTTTGAGTGTGCAGTTTAATCAGACCCAAGAGAGACGGAGAGAAGAAGAGAAACGGGAAGCCGAGTCATCTTTCTTGTCACAATCATCTGTGTGCTCCACTGGTTTTCAGAGAGATTTTCCATTCCCTGACTTCAATTTGTTTTTTTGGCCTGTGCCTCCTTCTGTTGCATTCTCTCTCTCTCTCTCTCTCTCTCTCTCTCTCTCTCTCTCTCTCTCTCTCTCTCTCTCTCCAGTCCCAGTGGGTGTGGTTGAAGGTCACTCAGCTCTGGTTCTCTCTCAGCATAAGAAACAAGAGAGAAAGTGGAAATCAGGGCATGGAGAGGTGCAAAAGATGGAGTAGCAAATGTCCAGCAGTGCACAGTCATCACTTTCTCCTGTGACATGCGGGTGAAGTTTGGAAGGGCGTGAAGGATACCTCCAGAGCGCTAAGCACCTGACTGTGGCCCAAAATATTCCCCAGTACAAACATTTCCTAATCCAACAGAGTGCTTACACACTCCTCAGCCATCTGTCACACACGAGAGCTGCGGGCTGTCAACACACACACCTCATTCACAAACAGATGGTCTACCTGTGAATTTACAAGACTGCAAAACAAGACTGCAGCTGCAAGTGCTTCATCCTGTTAGCCAGCAGTTAATACGTCCGCGCCCACCTCCCAGTTTGTCTGAGTGTTTTTCACTTGCAGACGAGGCTTCATCGGGAAAACCGAGCAGTACAATGGCCTGTTCCAGTCATTATTTTCCACCTTCTTGAGCTGATTAACTGATTTCCCATGAGAACACTGGATGTTAACCTTTACTTATGAAAATATATATACTGGGATGCAAATTTGAGAGCTGCATGCTCCTCCGAACGTTTCTTTTGCTCTTCGTCGTGTGACAACATCAAACCAGTCATGCACATGCCCTTCAACCCTGCGCGTGTCTCTTCATGTGCTGCAGTCTGCAAGTCTTCTGTCGGATCCGGCAATTGAGTAGGTTAAAACTAAGATAGCTTCGGAATCCTTTCAAAAACGATTTACTCTTTTGCTGCAATACCAAAGTACCAGGTCGGCTGTGAAGAGGCACCATTAAATTTGAATCGACAGATGAACGTGTCCTAAGTGTCATGCTTTACAGCATTAGCACATGTAAAAATAACACTCTGCAGAGCAAAATAGGCCTAATATTAATCACTATTGTATTTATGGCCAAAAAAAAAAAAGAAAATCCTGTGCATGTCGTTGAGGCCACAGTGAATTTTAGGACTAGAATAAATGAGGCCATTAAGAAGAAGGACTCCAGCTGTGGCGTTCCCTGCAGCCTCACGACTGTTCTTATATCTTCGCAAGCTTTTGGAGCACTCAAATGAGCCACCTCTGATTTTTAATCACGCGTCACAGACTTGAAGACCTTTCCTCTGCTGGCTCTGGCTCTATTTTTGAGGTTCTAACCAGCTTGAAGGGTCTGGGCTTGTGGAAGTTAGGAGGCTGAAGTTAATCAGGTACATGACACCTTGATAAGGAGGTGTGTGATAAAACAAGGAAGAACTGCAGCTGATTAAATTAGCTAAAAAAAAAAAAGAAGAAAAAAGTTAATCAGGGTAATTAATGAGAGTGTCGTACACTGCGGAGTTTAATTAACCCCACACACCGCTCGCCTGTGCTTCCACCCTGCCACCTTCTGCCAGGGCGATGAATTGCCCGTGCTCTCATGCCAGGGGGGCAATTAATCCTCCTTGCTGCCCCAAGGCCGTGTCCTCTGTCACACTCGCGTGCACCCGTCCTGTCCCGAGCAAGGGGGGCGTGTTTGGTTTCACTCACCGTTACATACGACTGCGCACGGGGAGAGAATGCGCTGTCCTGCAGCCTCTAAATCTTCCTCAGTGAAAGTTTGCTTAAAAACACTATTGACATTCCTTTCCTCGCTCGCTTGTCCTCACTTTGACTCTCATACTCTCACACTTTAATCAGTGAAGGCTCTTTGTCACCTAAACGGCATCATTTCCCCCTTTTATTAGGGCACTTCAATACACGTACAGTGCTTCCGAGTAAGTCAAACCACTAACTGAATGTAAAGGCGCTCTCATTCAGACACCTAATTACACATTATTTCATTCCGATAGACTACAAGTTCTATTGTTCCTCAACAGCGGTCCTTTAGACACTCTGCTCTAAAGTGATATTAAGCCTCGTGAGCCCTTTCATCTTGCTCTTGTGCTCTACGTTCTAGCTCTCTCCCTCTCTCTCTGCCTCTCCCTCTCCCCCCATTTCAGTAATGGAATGAACTTGCAATCCCATGTCCACATTCTTTATTCATGCAGGTCCCTAAACCCCCCTCCACACATTAGTCCTCCAAAACCCTTCACCTGCATTTGTCAAACAGGCTTCCTTTGTGTTAGTATTGATCCTCATTAAGGTCCTCGTAGGCAACATGCTGCAAATATAAAACACTCCTCTTTCAGGCTACTTGGTAGAGTTCACCCCTGTGTCCATACCTACCTCACATATATGCACACTGACGTCCATTACGTTTCCAGTCCATTCTCTCTCTCACACTGGCACATCTCTCATCTATCTGAGAGCTTTGTCTCGTTATAACGAATTACTGGAGCTGAAAGACTGGCAATGTTAGTGAAGCGAAGGAGAGATGGAGAGAATAGGAGTGGAAAAAAGGCTACTGCTGTTTGAATTACAGCGATGGCCCATAAGATCTTATGCAGTTATTGGGGTCAAAGCATTGTGTCCAATTTCACTGCTTTCAGATTTTAATTTTGACATTCATGAGACAGGCTCGATGAAGTTTAAAGTTCGGCCAACTGAGCTAACCACATCAAGAAGTCCTGGAGAAGTTTTGGCAACATTTATGGAAAAGATTTGGGTGACCATTGACTTCTAGTATTTGGTAGTAACGTTAGTGCCATTGCTCCATATGTTAAACGAAATTCATTTGGACATCAATTCATTTGTCTTGACTGATCAACTACATCTGGGGTGAGTGAACAACTGTGTAAATTTGATTTTCAGATGTTTCTCTTATTACTTAGGGGGAATGTGATTCAACGTAATTTGTGTTGATAAAATTCTGAACCATAGTTTTAAAAAATACACAGTTGAGTCACTGTTGACTGTGGCAGTGGTCCGGGAAATCTTTTCATGGCATTCTCTGGGCCAGCTCATCCATGTGGAAGGCGCTCTCAACCGATTTAGGTATGAATCGATCCTTGCAGATCACGTTCGCCCATACATGCTGGTTGGGCGAATGGGATCTTCCAGTAAGGCAATGCGACCTGTCACACAGGTAGAAGTGTCTGACATTGGTTAAGAGCATGACCAAGACTTCTACCCTGGATCCCTGATTGCCCCAGGCTTGAACCCAATTGAGCATCTGTGGGATCACCTGGATCTTGTGTTTGCTATATGGATCCTCCCTGGCAGACCCTTCAGCAGCTGTGGGATGCCCAGAATGGCTCCAGATACCTGTGACAACCTACCAGGATCTTACTGAGTCACTCTCAGCCCGTGTAGCTGCTGTGCGTGTTGCACACTGCGGTTATCCTGGATATTATCATAATAATATGACTTAACTGTATATTATGGCTTTAATGACGTTAAAGTTAGTATTAATAAAATAAAGCCGTACTAGTGCTTTAAACTAAAATATTATCATAAATACAAACATGACATTGCTTATTCTGGTCAACCTGTTTTATTTTGTTCAACTTCTCTCAAAATTTCACCAGCAATACTGATCACTGTTAGCCAGAAAGAAAACAGAAAACTGTTCTCTCAAAACGGTCGGAGACGCCCAGCAACAGAGGTAGATTGCAGTTATCAAAGTTTTTTTTTTGTAATTCATCAATATCGCTAAAATAAAAATCAATATTATTCTGTGACACAGCATTATCCATATACTGCTCAGCACTGAGGCTGCTCTCAGACAAAAGGGATTAATGACCTCTTAGCTTCTGACAGTCAGTGTTTGTCCTCGGCTTTTGATTATTTTCCACCTTTGAAATGTAGGAAAGAAGTGATATTTGCTTTCTTAAACCGATGTGGACACATTGATTTGTCTTGTCAGTATGAGATTAATGCAATGCATTTTTCTTGGCTCTTCATGCTCTTTCGCTTCTTCAACATTCAGCTGCAACAGTCTTTCCCTGCGCTCGCAGGACAGAGCACATAAATTCCATCTTCCTGATGCTTCATTGGTTTCCCATAAAGTTCTTTGTTGATTTTAAAGTCCTTTTTATTACTTATAAAGCTTTTCTTGGTTTAGTGCCATCTTACTTAACTGGCCTTTTATATGCGTATTCACTACATGAAGCACTCGTGGAACAGCTCTCATTGTTCCCTACAGGTTCAAAGCAACTTAAATTGAGAGTGTTCATTATGTTATGATCAATAAAGAAACAGTGTTTTTTGAGGACATTGCCAGATTTCTTTGAAGCCCTTTTAACACCTGAAACATTCTGTGTGAGTAACTGTTCCTGTGTTGTTGTTTTTTTTTCTTTTTTTTTATTAACAGCCCTCTTGTTTTACTCCTCGTGTCATGAAGAATACATTATGGGGGTATCAACATGATAAAGAACTTCAATATTTCTCTGAAGTATTGAATAAGTCATCTCGTCCAGGGGAGGCCGAATGCCCCCATCGAGGTGATGTACAGCAACCATTTTGTTCCCTGGTACTCTTCTTTTATCAGTCGCCGTAGGGAAAAGAAAGGATTTAATTGGACTGCTTGACTTCAGGATGATTAGATCTCTAGGCTTTAGCAGGCTGGACTGTCAATTTGGCCTGCACATCAAAGTAAACGCTCGTGCCCCTTGTATTAAATGCACGGCATTCTCTGTGAACCAAAGCCTTCCCTTGGAAAGAGTGCCAAAGCTCTCATCTTTAAAAGACTCTTCTTTTCACTAGTAGACAACTTTCCAGTCTTATAACGGCCTCACTTATGATAATGAAACATCTAGACAAAGAGCGCTACCTTCCGCTTCTGTTCCTCCATTGTTGCTGGCATTGCTTGGCACTCTGCGAATGGCTTGTGTGTCTGTAGTCCCAGTATACTTCCATCGCCTCTCATTACAGCTGCCAGTCTCTCTCCCCCACTGTGACACACTGTCTCTCTCCCTTATGGATCTGTCTGCTATCTGCTGTCTAGCACACACTGTGTCTCCTTGTTAGACCTCTCCCTTCCAATCGCCATGTTTTTCTCTGAAAAGAAGTGCAAAGGCAAGTGAAGCAAAGTGGGGATTGCAGCAACTCTGGAAACTCATTGCTGGAGGGGTGTCTTTGATGACATTCTCTCAGTCACTACCAACTCATATTAACCCATATTTAATCCATATTTAATTAAGATTGGCCCCGTCTTCTTCACTCAGATGAGTGGGGACTACGTTAGATCCCAGCCAGGTTATTATTATTAATAAGCAAATCTGCTGGGACGCTAGATTCAGGGACTTCTGTTTCTCATTTCATTAGTGCAAGTTGTCTCTCTCTCGTTCGTTTTTTTTTTTTTTTTTTACTTTAATTTCAATGCAACATGTCAGCCCAACTGTAATGCCATCTGCTGTGAGGAAGATTATTCAGAGTCTGTGCCCTAAAGTCTTCGACTCTTCCAGACCAGTAGCGTTCCTTTTGTGTTGACATGGCAACAGCAACGGTTTTGTCACAGTAGAAGGGAAGAAGTTAAATAAATAAAGCTAAATAAATGAATCTAGCCTTGCATGAAGTTATCCTTAGGTGTATTAAGGTGGTCCACGACGCTGTGTTCTGCTGTGGCTTTCTCTAAAGAGGAACTGAGGGATAGGTTCAGCATTTTCAAACCAAATGACTTTCCGTCATATCTTTTCATTCGTTTTGTTCACCTCAATTATAGCATCCGTTCTTCTTGTGCACCATAAGAATCGATGCTTACAGGGGCAAGTAAGTTTTAATACCCAACCAGTCCCTTACAACTCCTGAAGGATTCTGGGGTTGAATTGTTAAATGAAGGTAATGCATTGTTTTCAATTTGTGAATACATGGCTTTATTAGGGTGGCTAACCTTATCCGCTAAGGGCTGGTGAGACTGCCAGTTTTTATTTGAACCAAGCAAAAGCATGCCTGACTGTTTATTCGAGTGGTCTAGCTCTTCAAACTACTGAGCAGTGGTGTTTCCGACTGTTTGGAGCAAAAACTTGCAGCCACAGCAGCTCTGTGCGAATAAGAACCAGGGGTCACGAGTCTTATCCCACAGGAGCCGGCATGGCTGCAGGTATTCATTCATTCCAAGCAGGAGCTTATATAAGAAAGCAATTGTTTAAAGACTGAAACCAATTTAAATAAAGAGAATTAGGTGTGGCATGACTGCAAGCCAAATGGTATAGAATACATTTTTTTGAGAACTAGAGTAATAGTAATAGTAAGGAGTTGTTTTCTGACACATTTCACCCCCAAGATGATTAGAGTTTGAGCTTTGCCTTTTATAACAGCGGTATTTTAGAACTTTTGGGACCAACATGGAATAAACATAATCTTTAACTAAACCATAGGCCCAATTTTAGGGACATTTAAAGAGCCCATATCCTGTTTTTTATCCACTTGTATGGTTATATTTACAAAAAACACTGCTAAATAAGTTTTATATGACAGCCTTTATATTTGCCAGCTTTTTCATCTCCTAAAATTAAGCAAGCTATGTTTGTTGCTCTGCCTTTATGATTGGTTTATGTAAATAAACACTGTTCTGATTGGCTGCCCTGTACCGTACCACAGTGGAAAAACACTCTGAGCTAAAACACAGCTTGTATGAGTCGAGCTAAATTGAGTAGGCGAATATATGAAAATGTGTAACGTTATGAAAGTAGAATGTTTTTAACAGCTTAGTGGACAGACTAACTAAATGTTTGATTACAAAGAGAGCATAATATGGCCTGTGTAATTAGATGTTGTTCCGTGCAATTAGTGAAACCCAGTTTAAAGTCATTGTAATTGTGAGATAATAATAATAATAATAATAATAATAATAATAATGATAATAATAGTTTATTTTTATTGTTGTTGTTATATGATGGGGATCTGCATGTACTAGTTTGTAGGGGTGTAAGACAATATTGAAAAATATTGAATTTCAGGATATTATATCTCATGATACTGTATCGATTCTTAAAATCACAGTATCGATACACAGATTCCTGGCCGACAGTGAATCATTGTGTATTGTGTTTAAACCTCTGACCACTAGATGCCAGTGTTGTAATCCATTTTTAGCTCCACTCCAACATTAACAAGCAGCAGAAGGTGCGCAATACTATTGTAAGAATTGGAAACCTGTTCATAAAGTGGTGTGTTTTTATAGTAGGATTTGAAAAATCGCAATATATGACTTTGTTTGCAGTATTGCAGTATATTGCATCGTGACCGATGTATTGCGATACGTATTGTAACGGCAGGTTCTAGCCAATACACAGCCTTACTAGTTTGTCTGTTTGATACAACTTATCACAGAAAAACTAAATATTGTCATATATATTGAGTATCCTGACAATGCCTTGATTTTTGCCATATCACCCACACCTAATACAGGCATCACATTATATTTGAAAATTAAGTTAAGTTTTCCATGACATAACAAAAATGCAACCCAACTGGTGGTTTCTGGTTTAAACACAACAGCTGCCTTTTGCATCCTTTGAAAGTTTCATGATGAATGGACCTACAGAAATGCTCCAAAATCACTTGGGATAGAACCTCTTTATATAAAGTTAAGTTGACAGTTAAGAAGGTTTTGGCGTCTCCTGTGAAGTTACTGTTTTGGAGAAACTTGTTTTTCTTGGACAGCGGCGGTATATAATATGGCGGTTTTCTAAAAAGGGTGAATTTGGGTATGCTGGACTGATTCGTTCAGACATTTACCAAACTCTCTCTGCTTTTTGAACATGCTCATTGTGACCGAAGGGCCAGAAAGAAAATGACAGCCGTCCTACAGAAGTGGCTGCGTGATAGTCCACTTCCAGAAATCGAGGCCAAGCTTAAACCTAATCTGGGTCTGGGGCTAGGAAAAGAACCCTTTAGGATATGTCTGCGTTTAAGCTTTATGTGGGGATTTTTGCATCAAATTACTGACCCAGTCACTAAATTGAGTGTCTGGGGCAAGTGACAGCAAGCCATACTCATGATAAGCGATTTGGGTGCAGAAATTCGGAGCCTAGCTTTAAGGCAAATCCCCTTCACGGCAGCAGAATGAAATGCTGGTCTCGGTTGACATGGTGCCTTCAGGAAGGTTTGCTAGCGAAAGGTCAGTGTTGGCTCTCCCTGCTGTAATTAGATTACTGATTAGTAGCTGCCTGTGAATTCGAGCCGGCGAGAGATGGCATTCGGGTTGTTTCGAAGGAACACGGGAGAAATGGCACCCGGTGTTGACTTAATGTCAGCTGTACATTTAGCTCTCTCTTGCTGGCCCGTCTGTCAGGGAGCAGGAATGGCGATCTCATTTATCACAAGTCTCACAGGCATGATGACTGCCATATTCTCACCACCCACGCTCACAGGCACACACAGACATACACACACTCACCCTTGGCTAAATGGGCTCTCCTTCAGTCCTTTACTCTCATGCTAGCACAGGCAGCCAAGCATGCACAGGCACTCACAGTGCACCAGTGAGTTATTGAGTGATTGACACTCACCATGCAGCCTTTCTATAAACGGTCTTTGGTATTCATCAAAAGAATGCCACCGCGAGTGGTGATCCGAGAAATATATACAGATTCAGATTTCTCTTTCATTTCGTTTTCTTTTTTTTTTTCCCCTGAATCCATAACCCTCTGTCTTCTTTGGTGTCTGTCTGTTTTTCCAGCGAGGCATCCCTATTGGCGCATTCTGTAAAGACTTCAACGAGAAAACAAAAGACCTGAAAGAAGGCATCCCTCTTCCCATCAAGATCAACGTCAAGGTAATATGCTGACTCATGTGCAAAACAGTTCATTTGGTTTTTCCATCGGAGAACCGCTCATATCCGCCATGTCCGATTATCTCTATTGATCTATCCGAGTCGGCCCATCTTCATTTATGCCGTTTTTATGACTCCTTTGAGATGCCCGTGTACAATTCTACCCCAACAGCGCTGAGCAGCAGTCATCGATGCGGTAGGTATGAGTGTTAAAGTACGGATTGGGTCTTGCGCAGTTATTATGTTCAAATGAAAGCACTGACTATAATGGAATCGACTGGTGTGCAGAGCTTCTCTAAGCTGACCGTGACTTTGAAATACAGAGCTGCAGCGCGCTCAGGTTTTTACCTGACCTCAATTTGCCCGCCCTTGTTTATTATAATGTATTTGCCAAAGACACTGCTATCATTTCAGCTCCTCGAGTTATTGTTGGTAATGTACTCAGCTCAGTGCTTTCTAAAGTAATGGAGGCAGCTGAAGGATTTGTCTCTGGGGTGCATTAGGAGAGTTTTACCTGACACCTTTAATTTCTGGTGCTTTCTCTCTCTCTCTCTCTCTGCAATCATTGTCTCCTCTTCTTCTCTCCTCCTTATTTTTTACCCACCAGGTGAAATGAAATGCAATATGGGGCGTAGCCTGTCTCAATCTTTTAAATCAGGATGGATTCGCAGGCAGTAGCACTGCTTGTGGAATCAGCGGCAGAGCACTAGGTTGAAAGGCCATTACAGAACTTGTGAAGAATGTCTTACCCATTATAGGGGTCGCTGATGACAAATATTAAAGGTACTCACGTGACCATATAATGTGCAAGGGCTGAGTGCAGCCCTTCATTTCATTTATGTTTCACTGCTCGAGCTAAGCACTCTGCCTGAGCATTTTTCAATGGAACGTCAGGAGCGGCAACCCGCCGTCTTGTAGCTGAGTGACTGAACGTTCCGGCCATGTTTCAGGAGAAAATGCAGCAGTCGCTCGATCACCTTCTGCTGTAGCATCTGAAGCAGTCCACTATGTTTCTGAGAGCAGTGGACCTAAAAGGACAGTGTTTTGGGGTAAGCATTAGCCTAACATGGACACTGATTGCTGTGCTTCCTCTTATACCACCTGAAAAGCAGACAGAAGAAGACGAGAGTGGTTGACATCAATATTGTGAATGACTGTAGTACCATACAAGTTCTAGTCGTGTCTGATGATCAGAATGTGTGTATGGGATAAATGTATAAGACAGATTACTTGTGATAATTTGAAGAAACTGAGCTTTCTTATTCAAAGTTCTTGTTCCACCTTAATTGGTATAGCAGTTACGTTGAGGTATCTGTACATAAGGCAGAATGTAACTACTTTCATTTAAGGTTTAGTGGAACATTCAAACAAAAAGCTGCTAGTAGAATTTAAGACTAAGTATTTAGCATATTTTTTTTTTAAGTGGGGGCAAGTGTTGTATAGTTAAGTCTTGATTTTGCGTCTTGAAAAATGGACATCCAAGAATAATAAAGCACTGTTTACTTATGAATATAGGTGTTCTTAAGTATCTGATTTGTTTGATTTGATATATTGGACATATACAGAGTGATGTATACAATCAGATACATCATGAGAATTTTGACCATTCCGCTCACAACAAATGTAACTGTGTCAAAAGCAAACGGCAGCATTTATTATGATTTAAATAACACTATATATTTACACCACAGCAGCGGCGCTCTGTCCAACCTGCCCAGGTATAAAGCATAGCCACAGTAAACCCCCCCCCACTTAAATAGGTGAATGTTCTGTGTCCTGTTTTACTGGGGTTTGGGTCCAGGGCCTTCTGTGAAGAAGGCTAGAGTTAGACATTTTCAGAAATACTGTCAACTTTCGAGTTAATCCCCTGGAGTTTTCCTGTCAGTGATGGCAGTTGTGAAAGCCTGGAGGCAGAAAATGTCAGGTTGTGTTGTCTCTGTGGTGTTCAAGGTACGGCAGCAGTGGTCCCTGACCTAGCTGCGAGACATTTTCAAAGGCACAGAGTGAGAACAATCACTTTCCCACAGTTACATTTTCAACTGCCTTACCTTAGTTTTAAAACTACACCTTGTGATCCTGTTTGTTTGGGGGGGGGGGGGGGTGGGGGGGGGGGGGTGTTATATTTACAGTAAAGCTTCTCGATAAATAAAGAGTAGGAGAGGTTCTCAATTCTGAAACAGCCTCACTGGATATTTTTTTTTTCTCCTGCATAAATTCCAAGGCTCAATTCATAGCCAGTTAAATATTATACCCAATATTAAAGGTGATTCCTTTTCTTTTTGATGTGCTCATCATGTTTAAATATCTGCAGTATTTTTAATGAGTTCAAGCAGATGCATATTTTGTGGGCAAAATATATGGGCTTATTATTCTGGTCCTCAAGCTGTGCTATAAATTATTTCAACATTTTCAACTTATCTATTGAACTCATAAAACACTGGCTACATTGTGTTTTCATTGCTTGACTTATTTGAGGTCGTGCGGTGCCAGTGAATTGAACACTGTTTTTAATATTTAGTGTTTTAAGCCTTGCTGGAATGAGGCTGTGTTTGACTTCATGACTGCATAGAACGTGTAAACTGTGAAACAGTCTGAGACCACCCGTAACTGGTTAGTACACATAATTACCTTTTTAAGAGTCAGGAAAAACAGAAAACTAATATTTTATATATCCAGCCTTTATTGAACTGGGATTTCAGAGGCGGGAGACAACAATGTGTCACCAGTGTGGTGTAATGATATTGTTCAATTTATGTGATATTATATGAACCTGTAAGCGGTGGTTGTCATGACAATGTTATTCAAATTTAAAAGCTTGTTTCGTTCTTAATATCGTAATTAAGTCAATTCATTTGCTTGGTTGTTCTTCTGGGTGTTATTTGTCAGTTTCAATGTAAAAATGATGACAGAGTATCTTCTGATTCGTTTCAGACAAAGAGGAAAGTCACTGTAAAGCCTTTAAACTACTAAAATGAATTGTGCTAGAATATAATGCCTCCCATTCAACACCAAGCCCCCCTTCATGTGCTTTTTTGGCTATGCTAGGAACGGCAGCCTTCTGCTTTTTAGAGACTAGCAGTAATGACAGTACAGTTTATCCACAGTGCTTGTGAACTGTTTCACCTCTGTACAACATTCAATGCCAGGTTCAATGCCGATGACCTGCAAAGTTGCTACTCAGAATATTCTGACTCTTAGTCCACCTAACGTACCTGAATTGCTGATTGGGAATACTAACGACACTGTTAACAGCGAGCTGGATGTAAATGCGTGCCTTTCGGTGCATTTCACAACGGTTGGTAAAATAGTATGCTAAACACCAAAGCTACACGAGGCTGCCAAATTTAGTAAAAGCCCATTTACATGGAACAGAACCCGAGCTCAGCTCTGTGTGTGTGAATGTTGGTGTCTCTTTGAAGGGGAACATAATGTCAGTGAGTCCTTTGGGAACAGCTTTGTCAGGAGGACCCTGCTGTAACTGGTTGGGTTTAGAATTAGAAGGATGGAAGTGTTGAAGTGACAGTAGAGTAGACGCAGAATACTGATAGATTTCTGTTTTCTGCCAAATATTTGTTTCCATTTTTTGTTGACACTGAAAACTGAATAAAAAAACAATTGAAAGAAATACAAGAACAAAATGATAGACTCTTGCTTTCGCAGTACAGTAAATGATCTGTAGCTTCAATAAATCTCACTCTAATTGCTTGGTTCAGTCTGTCTACATTTTTCTCTTTTTTTACTACATTTTTCTTTCCTTATATATATATACACACATACAAACAAAGCACTGTTGCCTGCTATACTGCTTGATGTAAACTTCCTGACCTGACCTTACCTTAAGTTTAGATTCTGTGATCTAGACTACAGTTTTAGGGGTAAGTCAGTAATGAGAGTGTCATTTGGTCTGGGCTTTCATCCATTTCCAAGAACAGCTCCTAATGTTTTTTTATGTGATTCAGCTTCTGATGATTTTTACGTTGGATAATTGTTTTACTGCATGAACCAGCTGTGGTTCAGCTGCGGGATGTTCAGGGTTTTTGAGTGTGTTTCAGTTTTGGCACCAGTTTGTCATTTTCTGAAAAAGATGAAAGTGACTGTAGAGGCTTTAAACTACAAAAACAAACTGTTCCAGTAATGCCTCCTGTCCCACATCAAGAAGCCTTCCGGTCCTTTTTCACTGCAGAACTGATTCGCCTCTGTGCAGGACTTTACTGCCAATTGTTTGATGCCAACAACCTGGAAATTTACTTCTCAGGCTAGTCTAAACCCCAGCCTTCCAACCAAACATAACTAACCAATTTATGTCTTCTCAATTACTGATCAGTAATGCCTTTCAAAAAACACTGTTAGCCAGAGAGGTTAGTGCATGTTTGTGTATTTCAATACATTTAGCAGCAGTTGGTAAAGTAGAGTTCTAGACCACATTGCAATCTCATTAGTGATTCACCGCTTAAACACCATTTTACTTAATTTAGATTTTTTTTTCTCTTTGTGAGGCAGCTTCTGCTATTTGTGGTAGAAAATAGTCTTACTACATAAACTGACTGTGTTTCAATTTAAGGACATGCAGATTTTTCTTATATATATATATATATATATATATATATATATATATATATAATGTATGTGGTGAGGCAGCTATTCTTATTATTCTTCTATTCTTATTAGTCACCTTGCTTTTACCTTGCTAATCAGGCTTGAATTACATTTTTACAGAGTGTTCTGATGTTGCAGTTGTGAATATTACCTTGAGTCAAGGTGAGATACCAGTGGAACACCAGGACCCTCTCTAGCATTTTATTTATTTATTTATTTTTATTTATTTATTTTGCACTGCATGGGTGAGTTCCTTGCCGTTGGAGAGGTTTTGGCAGAACAGTCGGTCCTGCGAAGATTCACTGCTGGACCACATTTTTTTCTGTTTGGGCAATACAGCTCTGACCATGGTTCAGTTGAGCTCCAGAGGCTAGGGAATGACTTTGTACCTCTGTCCAGACTGATAGTCCTGAACTATATTCTGCTGAGGTCTGAAGAAATGTCTCTGGATTTTGCTCCCTCAAGCAAAGTGATGCCAACTGCCACCGTGTTCATAGGGGCATCAGTTACAGAGTTGCACCTTCTCTCGCTCACTCTTGCTCTCATGTCTAACACATCTGATTGTTTACTGAAGCATTCCAGCTGCGCACCATAATTAGGTTGACAGGGTTAATATTCACAAACGTTTTACATCTGTTTGTAACAGCTACTGATGAAACGAGTGGAGTGACTTGGTGTTGTGTGAATGGGGGTGTAATATCTTTACACTTCTAGAAGCTCCTACAATGCTTGAAATTACACAATATTTAGTTAGTTTGAGGTTTGATCAGTTTGTACAGACCAAAAACAACTAAAGTGCCACATTCGAGCAACACTAATGTCTACTAAAAAGACATTACAAAATATATATTACTTTTATTCATCCTACTGCTTAACGCACTTAACGAAGTATTCATTTTCTTACATTCGCTAATGTTTTCTTATTTAGGATTTGTTCTTAGTTAAGGCTCTCGAGCACATAGTTGCAAACAATTCTGCGGTTTAGGAGCGCATCATAAATCTGACAGACTTTTTCTTAGGATCTTTCTGAAGAACAAATTTAAGAAAAAAAATAAGAAGTTATTGGTCAATCAGACTCTTAGTTCTTAATGTATATAATATATCAAGATAAATATTGTCACATTGCTCGGCCCTATGTGCAAGTATGATTTCAGATGGAGGTAAAAAAGAAAACTTTTGTACAGCCTTGTGCTATACTGTGTCTCTTCCAAGTAACCTGCTTTAACCTTCAACTTCTCAGCCTCAGAGGCTATGTGCTTTTCAAATGATTTTCCTCTTATGTGAATGGCTTATGCAAAAATGTACTGCCAACATAAAACAAAGGTGGAAATGCCCTTAATGAATCAGAGGCCAAATGCAAAGCAGGCCCTAAAGCAACTGTGTTTTTCACAGCCGGGCTGACGAGGGATCTGCAGGAGTGAGAGATTAGCCAGGCTGGCCTCAGTTAAGTGGTGGCCGGCCTGGTGGGTACGAGAGTTTCTGGTTGATGGTGCTAGCTTTAGGGTTTAGCTGGATGGCTGCAGTCGATTTTGGCCGCGCTGTCTTGCCGCATCAGGCTCCCTGTGAAGTCCCAGTGGCCCCATTAAGCTGTCTGCTGTGCGCTCATTGTCTTTGATCCTCACTGT